>JBBPLS010000284.1:0-28690 GCA_038089895.1 Boletellus ananas | reverse complement strand
CAACAATTGACGGGGGCGAACTACTTTTTCTACTATGGTGCCACCGTCTTTCAAGCTGTGGGACTGTCAGACTCGTTTGTCACGCAGATCATTTTGGGAGCAGTCAATTTTGTCTGCACCTTTGGTGGTATGTATATCATGGAGCGGGTGTGTTTCTAACCTTCCTGTTTGGGTCCTGCTTCCTCATCGCTGCCCTCCAGTTTGGACGTAGGCGGCCCCTTATTTGCGGCGGCATCTGGCAATCTGCCTGGTTGTTTGTGTTTGCATCCGCTGGGACGGCTGTCGACCCTGTCACACATCCAGGAATCGGAAAACGTATGTCCTCTTTCCTAGCTTCCGACCCCCATCACTTGACTTGGGCTCTAGTCATGATCGTCTCCGCGTGCATGTTTATCTGGGGCTATGCCATGACGTGGGCACCGTGAGCAGGCATCTCGCTTCCCAGATATCGCGGTATTTGACCCCTTGTGCATTTAGTGGCGTCTGGATTTTGATTGGCGAAACCTTTCCGACGCGGACGCGTGCCAAGCAAGGCAGTCTCTCGACGGCCGCAAACTGGACATGGAACTTTTTGCTCGCGTTCTTCACCCCGTTTATCAGTAATGCCATCAGCTACCGGTATGGTTACATCTTTGCAGGTGCACCATCTTCCTTCCATTTTCGCCCTCGATAGAAACTGATGAGGGGCAGCATGTAACTTGACAGGTGCTGTGGTGGTGTATCTGTTCCTGTACGAGTCGTCGGACATTTCGTTGGAGAACGTGGACATGGTGCGTGCATGTATGTGGTTCGCACCTGCTACCTGCTTATCCTATGTCGATAGATGTACACCGACCCGGAATGTAAACCATGGACGTCTGGCGAATGGGCGCCACCTGGGTATGCGTCCCGCCGAGACCTGGTCGAGCAGACGAAAGGTACGGAGCGCAAGCAGGAATTTGGGGAATTGGAAGAAGGGATCTGAGGGTTGCCGACGCCTCCACAACTATGGCGAGGAAACCGTCGATGAACTATGCAGGCGTACAATTTGTGTACCGACAGACGGTCGAATCGCACATAAAGAATGTCGCATCGGCTCCGAATCCGAGTCCATACATAGACCTTGCTCTCGCTGCGAACATGGAGGAGTGCGCTACCAACCTGCGTTCGGATGTCCTTTCCGGGTGCCAGCAAAAGGAGAAGGCCCACGTCCATTCCTTGTCGGATGCAACGTGGCACAGGCACTACCTGGAACGAAATTCGCTCGAACTAGAGATCCATCGCACACTTTGTCAGCACCCGGGCTTGTTGAGCGTCCGATCGTATGATCCTGATGCACCGCCCGCGACTGCACAACATCGCACAAGTAGACACACAACACGCCGAGGGAGACCCTCAGGCTTCGAACCTAGGACGCGATCTCCGAGGGGCGGGCACCCATTTCTTCACCTCTTGACGGCCGCTGTCAAGGACAACGCATCCGACCATCAAGCGCAGACTAGAGCCGGGAAGGGGTTTGGCTCGTCCCATATAGGAAGTGACCATGTCCGACGAGGGAAGGGAACACGAACGATGGGGAAGGTGGAAAGGAGAGATGCCTACATTCGTACATCACGTCAAGGAGCACTCCTAGTACTGCCATCGGGATTCGGTGCGAAGCAGGGCACCATGTGCTACGCTGCGCCCATGCGTGCCTGGGAAAGAGAAAACCGGACGATGGTACCCAATTTCTATGCGCGTGTAGCGTCCTTGGCGCATGCGAACTGCGCACGAGTCACTGAAGACAGAAGACGTCTGACGTTACGGCTCACGGCCGTTCACGAGGCGGATCCTCCACCTTCGTCCTTTTCGAATGTGAAATTTCTTCTCATCTTTGTAACTCCTCCGTGTATACGAGGGGACCCAGGCGGGCACGGTGCAGACGCAGGAGCGTTACTATATTCGTCGTTGCGTTCGTACCCTTGGAAAGTCGTTTTGTCCAGAACCCTGAACGGCATCACACTTTCCTTTCAATCGTATTTCCTGATCTCTCGCTTGGAGTTAGGTGGTGTGATTAGCGTGATTGCGAAGGCTGTTGTATATAGCGGTTGTGTATTGAGGGGAGATGGAGTGTCATTGCAGGTGTTGATGACAGGGAGTGTATAGCGTTTTGGAGTATAAATCAGATGCCCACATCTTCTTGAGTCTTCGACGGAAGTCCCGCCGTTTCCTGTCCCCGATCCTTGATCAATAATTTGTGTCTGACAATGGGGAAACGAGGAATGGAACATACCGGAAGGCGATATCCGCGACAGTTTGCCCGAATAGGGAGCATGGTTGGTGTCCCGTGCCCAACGACCGGAAACCCTGAGCACACATGAAATGAATGGGTGGATAGCCGAGGCCCATCATGGATATCATGCCATCCGTACATACCCTCGGCGAGGATCCAGGTTTGCTGTGCTTGGTTTTTTCGTTCGCGTCTCGTCCGGGCACACCGCGGTGTCGTCATCGCCAAATTCTGTATTCTAAAAGAATATTGAGTACGACACATTCAACACGGGACTTGCGTTCCCTGACTGGGCCTCAGCCACTGCAGTCACCCTTTCTCGACCGACATGGTGCGATACGGACGACTTGGAGGCGGAAGAGGAGACGCCACAACTAGAAGGTACGCCGCTTAGGGGCCGGAGGAAACTCTTCTTCACTATGGTAAACAGCCGTGTGGATCGCACAACTGTTCTTGTGCACGGTCTTGTTTGTTTTTTGGGACGAGGGAATGGAAGCAAAACGACACATCGACCGAGTGGGCGAGGGTATAAAGCCTGCCCCTCCACATTGCCGTCCACCGGGTTCGCTGGTTTGCCTCTTCAGCCTCCGCTTGTCTTCTAGTCTTTCATTGCGCCGCAAGCATGATCCCCCGTGTTTTCAAATCTGCTACAGCCTTGTCTATCGTTGCATTTGGCGCGATCACGATGTGTGCCGTCGCCACGACTGGCGACAGCCAGTGCGACACCGGCGTCATGAAATGCTGCGATCAGACAATAAGTGTAGGTCTCATCATACTTCGGATGCTCACCCTCAGTCCGGTCATCCTAACGCGTTGGACCGACCTTCTCCAGGCTTCCACCCAAGAGCCCGAGTTTGAGTTGTCCAAAGCGTCAGAGATCCCCAGTGATCTGCTCGGTGGGCTACTCAGCGACACCAACCTGCTCGGACTCGCCTCGAAGTTCGGGGGCCTTATCGGAGTCAGCTGTACCGGCATCACCGCAGAGGATGGGGCGACCTGCCAGCAACAGCCGGTGTGCTGTGCCCAAGATTTTGTGAGTGGCGTTCTCTGTATGCCTGATAAGTTGGCTGACGCGACAGTAGTATGATGGCCTTATCAATATCGGGTGCAGCCCCATCAACGTGAACCTGTGAGAGCGGTGTGTCTTGGTCCGATTTAGTTGTGTGGACAGTACTCGGCAATATGGGGGAAACTACATACTGGTCTATAGCATCGTCCTGTCGTCTGGAGCGTCCTGAGCTTGTACAGTCGTGATTGTGTTTCAAGTCCAAGTTTCGAGTCCAAGCGTCGCAGAGACAGTCATGTGTCTTCTTTCTCATCCCGCCAACTAGTTGTCCTCCTGGCACGTCGCAGACCTCGCAACCATATGGCAGCGCTGACCAACCTGCTGCACCGTGTCAGTTCTTCACTTCATCTCCACCCCCACCGTCGTATCACCGTCCGTCATGTCCTCCTCGCACTCGCCATCTCTGCCTTTCTCTCCACATTCTATTATTCCTACCTTAAGCGCAGCGGGCCATTTCTCTCCCACGAAGACATCCTCTTCTGGCCCCCAGAGACGCCTGAAATTTGGGCTGGACGAGCAGCCCAGGTCAAGGAGGCGTTCCGACATGCTTATCATGGCTACGAGCGGCACGCCTTCCCGCACGACGAACTACTGCCGATCTCTAACCAGAGCATTGACAAGTGAGTCTATTCACCTGCATGCGCGAACTCTGCTGTCCATGGGTCGTTGACGTCGTATCCGCCCAGTTTCAATGGATGGGGCGTCACTGCAGTGGATTCTCTCGACACAATGTTACTCATGGGGTTCGAGGACGAGTATGTGCGTGCACTGCCAATGATCAATCAAGGCAACTTTTCCCTACCATCCGTACGTCCCGCCTTCCCGCTCCTTTCCGAGCACAGTCTCAATCAGCGTCGGTTCGCCTACATAGAACGATGCTGTTCTCTTCTTCGAAACGGTCATCCGCTATCTTGGCGGATTGTTGGCCGCGCATGCCATCACTGGCGACGATCACTTGCGAGAAACGGCGGACGAGCTTGGCAGCATATTGGCACCTGCGTTCAATACATCGAGCGGGTTCCCAACTCCCATAGTCGATACCTACACGTTAGCTCCACTGAAAGCTCATGTTGAGGACTGATCGTAAACTTTTTTTCCTCACAGGGGAAGAGCTGTTGCGCATAACTCGAGCGTTTTGGCGGAAATAGCCACCTGTCAGATGGAGTATGCATACCTAGGCAAGATTACGGGAAAAAAGGAATACGTCGATTACGTCTGTTTTGTCGCTTTTTTCTTTGCGAAGTCAAAGTTGACTCTACACTGCAGGCTACATCGATCACCGACGTACTCTATAATGCAGACCTCATTCGATTCGGAGGAATGTATCCCACACTTTGGGAACTGGAGTTGGGTACTCCATCGGGCCGTATGTCTCTCGCCTTTGACACTCGTAAAGGTTGGACAAGGTAATCACCCAGGAAACGCCAAACTATCGGTCGGCGCCGCTGCGGACAGTGGGCACGAATACACCCTCAAACAATTTCTAATGACCGCGCGCACAGACAAGCGTAATCTGGAAATGTGTCCGTGTCTCGTCCTACTTATCATGACTCGGCGCTAATCCCTTACCCTCGTATACAGACCTCCGTTTCACCTCGTACGTCATCAACAACTTGCTCTTCCTCTCACCAGACCGCCACCTCCTCTATGTGACCGACGCAACCACGTTAAAACGCGCGGCGGTCCCCTCACACATCTTTGAACACCTCTCTTGTTTCTTCCCTGGGCTCCTCGCCCTCGGCGTACATCTCCTCCCCCTCAACCACCTCGATACCCTTGGTATCGATGTAACCGCGCTTGCCGACAACCTCTTGCCACTGGACCGCTTGGCTTATGCCAACCTTGCGGAATTTAATTTGGCAGACCTGCATTTGTGGGCAGCGGAAGGGATCGCACAGACGTGCTATCTGACGTACGCAGACCAACCCACAGGACTAGGTCCCGAGATCGTACGCATGCACGTTGACCCGCAGCTGGGCGAGACACGGTGGATGGATGCCATGCGTGCGTGGAAGGAGGAAAAGGAACGCGGCCTGTTTGGGTGGTGGAATAAACGACAACCGGGATCGCCGCCGCCCGGCGTGCGCGACATGAAACCGTGGACGAGTCCGCTGCCCGAAAACGTGACCGTCGAATCGATGGTGCGACCTGGGCGGAAAAAGGGCAAAGGCGTGAACACGTTTGGCAGGGACTACCTGATCAGGAACTCGGCGTATTACCTGCGTCCAGAGGTGCGTCGCCTCGCGTCTCGTGGTCGTCTCCGCGTGCATGCGTGTGTGCGCGTGCGCTGACGCCTGTGACATCCCTCGCTCTTTTTTGGATCGTGGTAGACGGTCGAGTCGTTCTACATCCTGTGGCGAACGACGGGAGACGTGAAATGGCGCCATCGTGGCTGGCACGTCTTCCAAGCCATCCAGCGACATGCCAAAACCGACTCGGGGTACGCCAGTGTCACCGGTGTCGACACCACCAATCCAGCCCAGATGGACTCGATGCCGAGGTCGGTCTGGGCGCATAGAACCATGGGTTTATTGACATGATCGATTCAGCTACTTTCTGGCCGAGACGCTCAAATATCTCTACCTCTTGTTCTCGGACGAGGACCCACTCCCACTCGACAAGTGGGTCTTCAACACCGAAGCACACGCGCTACCGGTGTTCGAGTGGTCCAGGGAAGAACGGGAGGCGTATGTAATCGTATGATACCCTGTTGGCCAGGGGACGTGCATGCTACACGCACGCCCAGTCTTTTTCGTTGATCGTCACCGATATTTACATACCCTCGCTGCATACCCGTCGAGGTTAGATGCGAAGATGTGCAAACGCTCCTTTCGATTAGCCTCGTGTTTGCCATTCTGCCAGATCTTGGCAAGATGAAGAGTGCTTGAGATACTGCAGCCAAAGAGTGAGCCAAGTCTCGTCGGGACCTCTATCGCACAGTAGCAAGAGGAAGAAGAAAAGAAAAAAAAAAAAAAAAAAAAAAAAAGTTCGGATACCGGGAGTCGAACCCGGGGCTGCTGTGATCAGACTCACCCTGTTTGACCAGGGGCCAATCCTGAAAGACAGCCATGTTAGCCGTTACACCATATCCGACTTGTACGACAATGACGCGTTTAAGATCATATCTGACCAAGCTGCTGACAGGCATCACGGGTATCTTGATCCCTCGCTCCTGGCTTTGACGAAAAAGTCCTATGACGACGTTAGAATATCCTTTTGTGCCCCTCCAGACGCGAAGACCATTTCGACTGCTGAGAACGTCGGATCAGCCATGTAGTGCCGCATCCTACGGTCAACTACGGGGTGTGACACTGCCTCCGTGCCGCAGATCGACATGAGGACGCTCGTACCCACCATCACCCCAGGCATTCACCCTGATCAGTATTAACGAGACATTTGAACCCTTTATTCCACTCGGCCAGACCCAGCTGGGACGACATGATCGTACCGTCAAACGCGGTCTTGACAAGGTGACTGACAGTATAAATTATAAACGCTACAGGTAGATCCGTTCAACGGGTCACCTCAAGCCACAATTGGGATACAAATCACGTACATTCTCATCCGCCCAGTCATACACGTAGTACATGTCCAAACAAACAAGAACAAAGAACAAGGTTGCTACTTGCACGTTACATCAACCTCGTGTAAAGAGAAAAAACGGAATAAGGTGGGTCAACAAGAAGAAAAGGCTCATCAAACGGAACGTGACAGCACAAACTGGCTTTTCATCTCTAAGAGAATGCCAACGCTGACCAGGTGGCAGCGGCACCCACTGCCATCGCTGCTGCTGTACGCGCAACACTGTATATGGCTGTCCGAGCGCGTTTGTTGGGCAGTCGAGTAGGTTCGACGGCCGGTACCTCGGGAGCGCCAACGGGCGCGGGGACGATAATTGGCGGCACGGGTACTTGCGGGAAAACCACTTCTGACAGAGGAACGTCGTCCACAACGATTGGGCAAGGTGGAGGTCCTGCGCAAACGACCTCGGGTGCTGCTTCCACCGCCTCTTCATCCTCGCGCTTCCTCTTCAAGGATCTCACTACCTAGACTCTTGGTCAGATCTGAATCGCAAAGGAGATGACCACAACTAAAACTTACCTCGGCTTGGGTGACCACCTCCTTCAATGCGTCCAGTGCCTCCACGCGCGCACTCTGGATGGCCTCCATTTTGGCTTCTATCCGCTGCTCGACATCTTCGCGCAGTGACTTCATCTCTGAAAGGGAGACCGTCAGTCGTCAACCTGATTCGAATGGATCCGACGTACCAGACGCAAGGTTGTTCAAGGCGCCCGCACACGCCCTGACGTCATCCATGGGGTTCTCGACAGGTCCGGGCTCCACAGCGTCCAACCTCTCACGAAGCGCCGACACCTGGTTTTGCAGGGCGGTCACTTGGCCTTGTAACAAGGACAAGGTAGCAATGTTGCGTTCCGCACCCGTGACGCGGCAGAGTAAGCGCTCTGACTCGGGCTCGAGCATGTCAACGCGACTCTGGATATCGACCACGTCATCCTCGGACATTGACTGGCGCGACAATAGATCGCTGACAGTGCTCTGCAAGGCGGTTATACGGTCCTATAGCAAACGCATCAGCAATGAAGTGACACGACGGCGAATGATACACACCTCGGCACTCTTGATAGATCCCTTGATCTCGGACGTGACACATTCTGTCACAACCTTGTGGAAGGGTTGGATAGGAGGCATGCGGTGCGGCGGTAGAGGGGGCGGTGGCGGTGGTGGGACCGAGGGGAGACCAAAGTCGGATGCGATAGAGGTGCTAAACGGCCCACCAATAGGGAAGAAGGGAGGTGGCGGTGGAAGACGATGCATCAGCTCGATGAGTGCATCGTTGGAGAGAGGTGAGACTCTACTCTGACAAGAAGACGGCTGAGCAGGAATGATTGACTCAGGCTCACGGTCTGGTCCGGCCGTCGGAGGCATGTCCGACCGCCCGACTTCCACTTCGAGCGAAGAGTGCCGAGGAGACTCGGGTCTTGAGGCAGGCCATGCGCCGACGAGGGCAGGTTCGGACTGCTGTGCCGAGGAGGGCGGGGATGGAGACCGCGTTGTGACCTCCATTGGGGACTGAGAACGCGACTTGGAGAAAGGCTCGATGACGACAACGACAGGGGACGGCGGTCTGGGGACGTCAACAGAGGGGGGGGTGGGCGGAGCATCCTCCAGAGGGTCATCTGACACATCCAGGATGATAGGTGAAAGCGAGGTGGTGTTGTGATAAATGTCTCGAATGAAGCTGCGGAAGGCAGGGATTTTGACGGACGTTTTGCCCACATCATCCCGAAGGACGACAGGGATGCACGAGTGCTCATCTTCCACGTCCGACTCCTGCTCCGACGGCGAAGACGCTACATCTGAGGACACGGAGATGGAGGAGGAAGGCGAGGGATCGGACTCGAGGCAGGAAATAGAGTTGAGGCCATAGCGGCCTGAGCTGAGCTTACGCGGTCTAGACGGGACTGGGCTCAGGGGGTCGAAGGAAATCAGCGCGCGGTCCGCAGTCGACTCAGAACACGGGTGACTAGTCACCAATTCCACGCGGACCGTGACGGGGGAGACATGATACGACCCAGCGCCAACCACCTTGCCAAACGTCAGCACGTCGCCGTCATGGAGCGGTGTTTCGACCTCGGGTTGGAGCATCTTTGGGACCGTCTCGCCAAGCCGCAGGAGGTGGGTGCCATGTCGGGAGTGGAGGTCGACGATGTAGACCTGGCGGGGTGATGCCGTAAATGCGTCAAGCGCCGGCATACATGGTCGATAAGAGACGTACTTGGCCGCTGTCCGAGAGGACGAGCTTGGCATGCCTTGCGCTCACGACCTGGCATGTGAATACAGCATTGTGCTCATCGTTCTCTCGCCGCATCGACCTGTCATCGGATCCCGATTTGCGCCCGATGTTGACATGGCTTGAGCGGGCGCGGTAAAAGGTAAGGTCGTGGGCGGATTTGTCGCCGCATTTCTCAACGTGCAGGGTGATGCCTGGAGACGATCAGCGAGGGCGAGGCGGGGGCAAGGAAGGACATGCCCGTAGCAGATGGGTGCGCCTTGGGATCACAGGGGTTGGCCAGGGGCTCTGTGGCAGCGAGCCTTGTTCCGAGATACTGAACGTCGTCGTCCATGGCAAGGATGGGACGAGCAGGGATTATCGACGGAAATCAGGCAGGGAAGGGGATGCGGTGGAGGAGGAGGGAAAGAATGGGCGATGGCGAGTGACTTGGAGCTGTGACTAAATGGCAATGCGGCGCGTGTCTCCGGTCACTCGTCCATTCACGGCAACATTCCGGCCTCAGCCCCCCGATATCGCCTCTCGGCACTTGGGCGGAAGAAGATGGGTACATACTAGAACACTGGGCGTACACTAACGGACTAGTGCCATCGACGGGGATCGAACAAACACCCCCCTCTCAGTCAGTAAACCAGGGATGGACAAGGGCACGTTTCGCTGCGAGTGGCTCAGCACGACCCCAGCCAGAACAATAAAACATGACTCGCCAGAAATGCGTTTTGCCGTATCATAGGTCAGCGTTCGCTAAGGGTGCATGAGTGCGAGAGACAGCGTCCGACGACGGCGGGCTCACCGATAGTAGGTCGATGCCCATCTCGTCCAGGTTGGGCACGACGCTGCGCAATTCCTGCTTGGTCCACTGAGGAAACGTCTCCTTGTAGTCAGGCAGTTGGCTGACGCCGGGCCAGATTTGCTCGTTGGGCGTGCCCATGATTCTGGTGGCCGAGTTCAGCAACAGACGGGCAACCACATCGTCCACGACACACCTGAATATTTTGAAGATTTGATCAATCTCCGAGTCGCCAGGGAAGAGTGGGTTCCCTCTCATGACCATCTCCGCAAAGATGCATCCGACCGACCACATGTCGATCGCGGTGGAATAATGTCTAGACCCGAGCAAGACCTCGGGTGCACGGTACCAAAGGGTGACGACCTGGGCGGGGTCCACTGCGAGTGAGCGGACACGCGCATACAGGGACATGGGACGCTCGCCTCGTGGGTATAAGTCCTCATGGGTATGCCGAATGCCCTCGCCAGGCCGAAATCGGCCAGCTTGAGATTGTTGCGCTTGTCGATGAGCAAGTTTTGTGGTTTCAGGTCGCGATGGAGGATTCGGTGCGAGTGGCAGTAGAGGAGGCCAGAACTGAGCTGGTGGGTGAATTTCTGGCGTGACCAAGTGTGAGCGTAGGGAAGGATGCGTCACGTGATCCAACGCGTCACCGGCCCAGTGTCGTCACGATGGACGGGTGACACGGACGGAGGGTGACAGAAAGGGGGGGGCCACGCCGGAGAGGGAGCCATGAGGCACGTGCGCGCGTCCACCGCGGCGTGGCGACATGCGCAGCGCACGACAAAGAACCCACCTTGCAAATGTCGATCGACATCGGCGTGCCGCTCGTGTTGGCGTGTTCCATGTAGCGTTTCAGGTCGACGTCCAGGAACTCGAACACGAGATACAGCTTCTGGTCCGCGTGCACAATGTCCAGCAGCCTACACGACCGGCGGTCCACGCCCGTGAGCACGCGCGCCACACGGCACTGGAGTGGGGCGTGCAGACGGACCCACCTGACGATGTTGTCGTCTCTGAGCTCCTTCAGCAGACTGATCTCGCGAATGGCGGTACTCGGCACCCCCTCGTCCTCCGCCTCGAGCCGTATTTTCTTGAGCGCAACGATCTGGTTAGTGGTCACGTCCTTCGCCTTGTAGACGACGCCATATGTTCCTGCGCGCGAGGGCACATTACATCACGGGACTGCCGGCAGACGACGGAGAGCGGCACACCTTCGCCTGCAGGACGTGGGCGCCACACACGAGGGTCATCACGACAGGGCACGAAAGGTGGTGCTGTTGCACGCACCGACTTTCTCGATCTTGGCGTAGCTGAGGGGGGATCAAGGTCAGCACCACCATCCCAGACGACGCACGAGTCGCATACCGATCCATATGAGCCGAGGCAGTGGTGGTGCAGAGCGGAAGAGAAACGGAAAAGAAAGAAAAAAAAGAAAAAGGAATGTTTGGGCGGTCGCCGGTACTTAAATACGAAGGGACGTCAGGCAAGTAAGCCGAACTAGGGGACACCACATCGCCACAGCCTCTCCTCCTCGCTGCCAGCCCTTTTATACTCGCTCTTTCAAACACGGCACAACCCTCTTGCCTGGCCTGGCTCGTCGTCAACACATCACATCACATTGTCTGCAAGCTGTTCCCATGAGCCTGCAGCTGGCGGCCTACGTACACCCTCTTGCTCAGACTTCAAGTTGCTCCCCCCCGGTTACGTATACCCACTTGCTCAGCCCGCGAGCGACACAGCCCGCAGAGCACGTTTGACGCACGCACCCAAATAGACCCCGGTCCTTACCCTGGCCTTGGCCAGTTAATCTGCTCGTCCTGTCGTCGCATCCGAGTAACATCGATATATTGCCCCGGCCAGGGCTCTTCGCCTATCAGCGAATCAGCCTTGGCACACAACGTGACAGACGGGATCCTGTCAGTTTGCGTCCATATTACTCACTTCGGTCGATAGTGTCAGCGCCCACGTCCTCCTCCTCGTCGCTTTCTTCCTCAGATTCCCACCGGTCATTCAGCGCGCCACCTGGATTCTTGGCTCGATCCACGGCAAGGTCGCTCATGACCCGGCTCAGCGATGCCTCTTTGATGTCTTGAAGCGATTTATCGCGTGCAGCGCGGGCGCGCGCAAGTTCGGGGAGGTATTCCCTGCCAACCGGATGCTGACATCAGCAATAGAACAAAGGCAGGAGCCGCAGGACGCGCGCGCAAGACAGAACACGAAATCTCACTTTGCATACGCGTCCCTGGACTCCTCCACGGCATCAAAGAACGCCTTTATCCCGTCACCCGTGAGACTGGACACGCCCACAGCCTGACAACATCACGATCCACATGAATCCTCGCGTGACCATCGATTGATAAAGGGGGGAATCGCTCGCCTTGAGGTGCTTGTAGAACTCGTCCAAAACCAGACTCATGCTGTTCATCAGACTATTCATGTACGTCGGCTCGCCATCGGCGTCCCGCGATCCCGGATGGGATGCCAGCGCCGCCTGAAACGCTTCAAAGTCCTGCATCCACTCGATCGCAAACTCGTGCGACGCCACGTCCGTCTTGTTGAATACGAGCACAAACGGAAGCTTGGTCTTGTACAGGATGCTGTCCCGCCCGCGAGGGTCAGCCGGATAATAGACACCCGAGAGACGGACACGCGCCTGCACGCATACAGCATGTTGGACATAAACGTCGCCGGCGCTGTCGTCCGCGGCGTGTCGATGATGTACGCCACGACGGACGGAAATGAGGATGCGACGGCATCGGTGATGATAGCCCCTGATGCGGACCAGGTGAAAATCTCAATCTGGCCCGGCGTATCGAGTATGATATGACTGTGACCCGTACGCTTAGACAAGAAAAAGGTCAGGAAGAGAGGGGACGCACTCGACGGTGTCCGCCCGCTTCTCCACCAAATCCAACACTTGATCAAACTTGGTCGTAAACAGGTTCAGTGCCGTCAAGATCCCGCCGTTGGGACCCAGATTATACCTTGCCCAAACGATCACGTCACGTCGTGTGAAAACACGGAACCCCTTCAAGAGGGAGAGACGGCGAGACACACTGCTTCATGACCTCCTTGTAGTTGACCGTGTCCCGAATGTCAATGTTGGGCTCGAACGGGACATGGGTCACCGCGGGGTCGAGATTGAGGATATATGGCGGCCGCGAGGGATTGACAGTGTGTAGATAGGAATTGAGACGCTGCACAAAGGTCGACTTGCCCGCCCCCGCCATCCCAATCGTGATGATCACGCTGGGCTTTCGATCGGGAATACCCTGACTTGAACTTGCGGGAGTGCTCATCGTACAAGGAACTTGCAACTCGTGACGGCTTGGGCTCGCACTGGTGGTCGGGAAGAAAACCTGGTGCGTGTCGGACAGCGAGCGAGACTTAAATTATTACTATAAACGGTAGCACCAGATGGAAAGAAAAAAGAAATCACTACACGGTACAGCATATGCAAAACGATGCAAGCAATCAATCAAACGAGTCGACGACGAGAAATAGTCAGTTTTGAGTACCACCATACTTGGCACGAATGTCTCTGGTCAGTGAACGCAACATGGCAGGCGTAACGATCGCGTGATGGGCGGGTTCAGGTGGCGCAGACGTCGCAATGCTGAGCGAGGGCGACGGCGACGGCGGACTGAGCGACCCCGTCTCCTCGTCTGTGGTGAGGTCATCGGATAGTGACAATCGTTGCTTCTTGGGTCTCGGCGTGGATGCTCTGGGAAACCGACCGTGTGAATAAACGGCGCGCTCTCGAATGAAAAGGTGTTTCGTGCAACATACCTGCTCGAACCTAAGCTCAAGGAAGCAAGTCGTTTCGGGGGCTTCAACATAGCAATATGACGAGCCCTCATCTCTTTTTCCAACGACACTCTCGACGCCTGAACCTCTTTCGACGCGTCATCGAACCGGGTTCGAGGAACAAGGTGGACAGCATCAGGACGAACCCCCGCAATATGCGCTGCAACAGGACGTGCAAGCGCATACATCTGAGACAGAAAAGTCACTGTCGGGAAATCTAGAAGTAATGAGTGTCTTGTCTTCCACAGTCGCAGGGACACCTGCCTCGACCAAGGTCCTGATGCGCTCGTATATCACTCGCCAGCGAGACAGCAAAGTGGGTCTCGGGTAGAGTCTGCAGCCAGTCGAGGACTGCATCAAAGGTTTTGCTATGACCAGCTCAGCGTCGCCGTGTACGCAGGAATCGACAACTTACTCAGAATCTATGTCCCTTCCTAATTGCAAGTGGGAAACACCACTCGAGCTACCATCGCCCCGGAGGAGAGTGACCACAGAATCAATGATCCGAATCAAAAGACGAGCACTGCCCTCTAGCAACATCGCATAGAGGTCCCAGTTAACTGTGTTCCAAACGCACTTGTCAAACAAATTCAGGCGCATGTGCGGGGAAACAAACTGACATTCCCCATAGATGGTATAGTCGCCGAGCCACTTCGTCGTCTCTTCCCACTGATGCTCCCAAATGTCGAAAAGACCTACGACGCGTACACGCTTGAACAACTGAGCAATCGGCTCAAAGACCTTGACTCACCGTTCAAAGAGATACGTTTCACGAGTCGACCCTCGAGGTCAAACGGGATGGCGTGCAACAATTCATCCAATCTGGACTCCGTGTCGCGAGCGGTCGTAGAGATCAAAAATTCGTGCGTCGATGTCAACATGCCACCGTCCACCAGTGACCCAACCTGCGAAAAAAATGAACAAGGACAGTGAGGATCACCAGTCGACTGACCATGTCGTCAAAATCCTTGGATGAGTCCGGGTCTCGTTCGGACCACGCGATACATAGTAACGAGGGAACATAATGTCGGTCCGCTGGGAACGCCTCGATGATTTCACGCAGGCGAGTGCAGTCTTCTAAGACGCGATATTTTCTGTACATCTTTACTTAAAACTCGAGGCAGCAGGAGCAGGGTGGCACATCCCACCTTCCCAGAAGATCCGTG
Source organism: Boletellus ananas (assembly GCA_038089895.1). NCBI lineage: Eukaryota > Fungi > Basidiomycota > Agaricomycetes > Boletales > Boletaceae > Boletellus > Boletellus ananas. The sequence goes on along the minus strand of JBBPLS010000284.1, from coordinate 13,801 downwards.
ACACCCGTCAAGGGCGTGCGCTCGAATATGACGACACCAGGATGTGAATGTGCCGGCTCGACGACATCTTTCAAGATCGGTATTTGAAACACATACTCGTTTTTCCACTTTCCCGAGTCTGGTACGTTGAACTTTTGCTCCAGCCAGATGGCCGTTCCGTCGCTCTCTTGATTGAGCGACAGCCACATAGTCCAATTATCGGGAAACGGACTTTTCGTCGACTCCAGGAAGGTCCTGAGGACGCCCAAAAAGGAGCCGCGCGCCCATCGACGCGCATGTTCTTCGTGATTCTGGTGAACTATTGAGCCGACGTGAGCAATAGCTTGATCTGACCCTTCACCTTTTCAAACCGTCTGGCGAGTTCTTCATCATTCGCGGGGGGTTGGTATTCCCCAGACAAACGTTCGCGCAATCGCTTCTTCAGTGGCGTGCGGGACTCAGATGAAGCTCTTCGGTGCGAGCGACTGTTAGCTGAGGAAGAACTACCCATACTGCAAGAAAGACGCTCGGCTTGCACCCTCTCCTTGTAAAGCGCGCTTCGTTGGCATGCCTCGACCCACTTGGCATGGTCGCCCAGTCGCTGTCGCCACTTTAAGAATGCCTGCCTCACCAGCCAGCCCCGGCGAGCAAAGTGAAGCGCTGTCGCCTTCATGATGTCAAGACTGGGTTTCTTTGTAGGAGACGGATGGGAGACGAGTGAAGTATTCAGCTTTTCGGCCGAGGGCACGGCTTCTGCATCGACGTCCGCGGCGCTAATGACCGCTTTAAGGGGTGACTGCACGGATTCCCTGCGAGATAAGCTTGGGATCGAGAACAGAGATTTTGTGGTCGGTGAATGAAGAACGAGGGGACTCAGTATTTCTGTTGGTGCAGCCGAAAGGGGGGTAGTTTGTAAGTTCTTCAGTGACCCCAAGATGGACTTTCGTGTCGCAGGGAAGGAGGGAGGGATGTATATGGTTGCAGTGGGTGTTGGAGGCAGCGAGATTGGCTGGCGTCGGCTAAGGGGTGGTGGTTGCTGGGGTGGTGGTTGACCTACAGTACCCTCTAGTGGGGTAAAGTCCATGGAGGGAGGGGAGGATACGAGCGGTGCTCCTGACATAGTTATGTCGGAGATGGGCTGCTCTCGTAGGGATTGTTGGAGTATTGGTGCTAGTGATTGGTTCGAAGTCGAGGTGTATGCATCGGACTTGCGGTTCTCAGTGGAAGAGTATGGACCTGTCGACGGTGTTATGTCGAATGGAGGTGTGGACACGCCCGGCCCGCCTGCACTAATCAGATTCGATGCGGGGATAAAGGCCGGTACCAAAGGGTTGAGTGTCGAAGCCAAAGTTTCGGTACTGAATGATGCTTTTTTGGGTATAGCAAAACCTAATCCGTTAGCTTGGGTGGGTTGCGGAGAGAACGATGTGGCCATCTGCAACGGTTGCTGCGCTTGAGACATGAACATCTTCGTTTGGGGCACGGCTGGCGCCGAACTGAAAGGTGAAATGGATGAAGCGGATGGAGATACCAAAAGACCGGCAGTTGCACCAGAATCTTCAAGTGCAGGTGCTTTAATGACGCGATTGTTTATGTAGTCGTTACGAACACACCTGCAGCTTTGTGCGAAAGTGAACCGAATGCTGGCGCATTGTTATCTTTAGTCGATCCAAAAGCCGAGGTCACGGCGGACGCTGCGTTCGTGCGAGTACCCTGGACACCAAAGGAAGCCGTGCCAAATGCGTTTGGAACTGTCTTGAGATTAGAAAAGGCTGATTGTACGGGCACTACGGAGTGGTGCGACGGCGGATCAATGACATCTGGCTTGGAGAAGGGGGACTGTGTCGGTTGGGAACCAAAGGTATCAGCTAACCACTGGGTTCCACTCGGCTGTAGCGGTCTGGGGGGTTTGGGAGGATCGACCTGTACTTCAATTTCATCCATTGCAGAAATGTCGATATCTGTGTCTTGCTCCCAAGTACCCATTCCAGAGTATCCGTCGATGATGTCGGAGAGCGAGAGACAGCTTCGTATCGACTCGATGTCCTCGATGGTATCCTTGCCAAAGTGCCGTTCGAGGATGCACGCTACCAGGTAGGTCATGACGATGTTGCCTTTACGGCGGAGGACGTCCGCTAGCTCAGCGAAGATGTGCATTGCCTCCGCATCAACCACGAGGGAAGAGGTTTTGGTGATAGGTGCACTCTTGGCCTGAACGCGAGCACGGAATCTAGTAGTCAGCTCAAATACAGGGTGCTCGAGTAGGGGTTGAGGTATGTCATCGTGGCGCTCTCTCTGGTCGCGGATGTGGACAAGTCGATGGTAAACACGCATCTCCAACTCGGTTGGCGACTGATAATGGCCGCGCTGATCTTGATAGAACTCCTTCAAGCTCTGTAGAGCTACACGAATCGCCGTTACAACACGGCGGGAGTTGAATTGGAGCACACCTACTATTCATGAGCTGTTGCTCCTCCATAGCAATGGAGAACCCTGGGTGATCACGTTCGATGTGAAGAGCCAAAATATGGAACCGAGCGCATCGGTCGTGACACTCGATTGCCACGGGTCCCATTTCATGTTGCATAGTGAAGTCGTTTCGTACGGCTCTTGAGCGGTCCCGGATGAAGCTGAACGTTTCTGAAAAACCGCCAAATGGTAAAAGGTCGTGGAAGAGATAGTCAAGGGTGCGCTAAGGAGATGACCTCAGTGATGCGAGCCAATGGGTTTGAATAAGGAGATGCACCTTGAGCACATCTGGAGGCCGAAGGTCCGAGGGTAGAGTTTTGTCTCCGGCTGCGCGTTCAAACGCCTTTACGGCTCGTTTGTGGTCCACTCTCTTGGTGCCTGGAATCTACGAGGAGAATGAGTGCAGCCCCCCCGTACCGCTTACATTTTAAGGGTGTAAATCCCCACCGTTTCCCATTCGAAGAGGTTGTTCTCGCGTTCACGGCGATATCGTTCAAAGCGAGGACACATGTCCATGCAGGTGCCAACCATGTTGATCGCGTCCTCGAGACGCTTCGGTTTGAGAGGATCGTCCATCTTTCCATCCGCAATGGCCTTCTTACGCTCGGCCTCGCGCGCCTTGACTAACTGGAAAAGGAGAGCATGGAGAGCGTAGTCACAGCTAATGGTGTTTACGACGCACCTCTTGCCAAAAGTTTTCACGCTCCTCCGGCGCTTCTAGCTCATTTGAATCTGGGTCGTCCGGTTCATGTTCTTCCTCCATCTCGCTGTGTTCTCCCTCGCTTCCTGTAGCGCCTCCATCGAGGGCGCCATTTCGGCGAAAAGTGACTGATGCATTGCCAAACTTGCCGCGACCACCGCGGCCCCTGCCCCTACCACCGCCTCTGTGTCCGCCTCTCTCCCAACGCTCGCTGTCGCTCCCAGCATGCAGCGTGGTTGCACCGCTGCGCCCGGCGACACCGTCCGCGACCCATCGTTTGTTTCCATGATGAGCACGCCTTCCTGAGCCAGCGCTGTCGACAAGCCCGTTCGCGCGCGGTCCTCTGTAGTTGCGTTGTGGTGCCGGGTCCATTGTCGCCATGGACGACGTCGAGGGCGTGCCACGCGCAAAAGAGTGAGCAGACCGGTATGTGTGATCATGTAAGCAGGTCTCTTGGCTGAGTCCAAACTCGGACTCGGATTATTCCCAGACCTCCCCGTCCACCGCGGCTTTGCAGACGAGACTGAAACGACGGTCGGTGATCCCTTGTCCTTACGAGGAAGATACTCGCACACAAGTTGATGGAGATCTACGCGCCGCTCCTGATTTCTGATTAGATACAGCGCCAACTGAGCCGGAGACATTTCCATCGAACGACGAGGATTTATCTCGTTCTGCGTGAGAGGAAAACTGCTCATCCAGAGAGATGAGCTGAGAACCTCGATACTATGTTATAAGAGATGGGCTCTAAACCATGCTAGAAAGTGGGGCTCTAATGCAGGTTGTGTACAGGCTGATGTTGTTAAGAACCTGTTCGTGACATAAATCCAGCACTGGCAGCGTGCTTGTTCTTGGTGGCTGCAAGGTAAACGCGAGGCTGGGTCTTGGTTGACCATTGTTTTGCAGTTAGATCGCGAAGCTCCTCTAATACCCCGAGACCGTGACGTGTCGCTGGAGGTTTCTGGCAAGCAGAGATCACTGTTATGGTCTACACAGCCCTCTTAGCTGAGACCCTGTACCAAAATTCGGGACCGAGGGCGCCATATTGGAAGAGTGCTTTTTTTTCTGAGTGTTCCTGAGGTTGGCCGTGAGAAAAAAAATTTACAGATCGCCTTGTCCGCATGATCATGAAGAATTTGATTTCGTCCCAGGAATATCTCATTAATCCGTTGTTGGCTGTCCATGTTAGTCGTCAGATCGCTTGCAGTACATCATCGACACGGCTGACTGTAATTATTGAAAAGCCTGTCAGCGCCACAATTGCATTGGACCCGCCCATTCTTGGAAGTGCACACGTGTAAGTGAGAACGCGCTTGAGGCGGCTCATGGATGGGGATGTAGCCTCGCCTGTCAGGTCACCTTCACGACCAGGTTGTAAGTGCCTGGCTACATAATACCACCAGGTTACCTAACTTCCTTTGTACCCCTTTCTACCTCGTGTCGGTGTTTCATTACACGATTTTCGTACTTTGAGCTCGTGGAGCCAAGTAGCATGCTTAGAAGATGGCCTGTAACTGTCTTCTACAAAATGCAAGAGGAAGCGTCAATTAAGGTTAATAACTAAAGCGATCACCGTGTGCGTCATGTCAGGCACTATCATACCTTCAACGCTGAACTGATTGATTTTGAACCGGCTGTCAGAATTTACTTTTGATGGGTCGTGAGAACCGTTGGGGTCTCGGGGGACGCGGGATATCTGGTCATCCTTGATATTACCACGTTCTACGTCGGACAACAGTGGCGCGCACTGAGAGGCAGTTAGAGGCAATCCAGTTGACCACGCCCCCGCTCTGGCGAGGAGGGTCATATTCCCAGAAGATATTTTCGAGCCGGGATCGGATGGGGAAGTACCTAAAAATGTTATCTCCTGTGGGATGGCTCTCAGTCTCCACGTGGGTCTGGGTCAACGATCACCGAGTTGCGCTGGCAAGGGGAGCTGTCATGCAGCTTCTCGGACAGCAGTTGGTGACAACCAACGATATGGGCCGAGTGGCGTCGTATCAATGATGGGCCAACGTGTACAGGCACGATGTACATCCAGGTCTCTATCTGGCCGATAACATAAAACCAGTATCCGTACCTGAGTGTCCTGGGCAGCCACTCGACCTGATCGTCTAGGAAAGTACTCACGCGCCGCCATGTAGAGAGCCTTCCGCTAGGTAGCACTCCGTATCAGTGGTTGCAATTTGATCAGGATCTGAATTCGGCGCTGTACCTCACTTTGTGTGGGAAGCAGGGGAAAGGAAGGAGGTGGCGGACGCAGATCAGACATGATGGTGCCTGCTAGGTTGCCACTCGGAGTTGCTTCAAGTCAAACTTGAAATTGGGGGCTCGTGTTCGAATCGACGTCACCCACTCACATGGACCATGCCAGTCCATTGCAACCGACTGGCTCTGGATCCATTGACAGTAGACATTTGATAAATGAAGAGTCCTCGAGCATTTCGCTCGATGCGTGAGGTAAGGAATATAGTTTCGAGAGAAAGATCCTACTCGTTGAGAACTTGAAGGACACAGATTCGAACCACATAATTACGCGCCCCGTGACCTTGATGAAATATTTTGAAGACATATGGGAGTAGCCCAAGCCTACTCCCATATATCTTGAAAATATTCGAAATTCAGGTGACAGCGCGTTGGGGCCAGTTAGGCGAACTTTACTCCGTCCGGTCGCAGATCGCTTGAGTTCGATACTTATAGCACAGGTGTTCGCGAGTGGGTGATACCCTGCCTGCGTTACTGCCGAGCCCACTCGAAATCCGACCATGGCCAGCAACAATAGCACAGGTCCCGGACACGGGCCCCCTCCTGGCTTTGGTACCCATCCAATGCTCAGCTCCCTTATGCTTTCACATACTTTCTTGGTCCTCATCGTTCCCCTCGTCCTCTCGCTGTTCCATTTCAGCACCCCACAACGCCGTCGGCAGCCTATCTTTTTTCTCATTGTAGCCGCTATCGTACTCTGCGCGGCGGAGGCTATAGTGGTCGATATAACCGCAGTAAGTCTTGCACGCCAGACCATAGCTAATCGCATCGAGTCACTGACAGTCGTCTGCAGATTCATAATATCTTGGAACCTCTGAATCAGATGCCCCCCGCAGTGCGTCCTTTTGTGATAGTGCCTTGAAAGCTCACCTCACGGTTCCTTATCTAGTTTAGCATCATCATCGGATTCCTTGGCGTTATTCAATCCATATTCGTTGATATCATATTGTTCGTTCGGCTTGTCTCCGTTTACCCCCCACGGCATGTGGGCACGACACGCTTTTCCCTCCTTATTCTGATCCCCATCCTCCTCATCCTTACTCGCGTCGCCAATATCATGGCATTTACTGTCGCCATGGTAAGGGCTGCAGACGGACCGAACCCTGCTCAACAGGCGATAGTCGTTTACTCCAGAGCGCCTTACCTGAAAATCGAGTGGGCGTGTCAGATGGTGAACAACACGTGAGTACCCATTCATATCACATACTTGCGACTGTCTTAATTACCATTTGCCCATAGGTATCTGTCCGTTGTATTCCTGTGGCGATTACGTCATCGAGTAACTCAGCCGGTTCTGTCTAACTCCAGCATCGGTAGAATTCTTTCGCTCGATGCCTTCTCTAAACTTATTTTCTGCTCACAGCGTCGTTGGCCGAGCGTATGCGTACTATCTTCCACATGGCGCTCACAAGCTTCCTCGTACCAACTATGTTCTCCATCGCCCAGTTCATTTGTCTTTATAACGGCGTCAACGCTTTGATCCTGAACCAGATCACTCTCGTCAACGTCATGGTTGCCACATTCTTCGTCGCTTTCGCTACCGTGTGGGCAGGCTCTGTCAATCAACAAGGGTCAAAGTTACTGGACTCAAAACGGGACATTGCGGCATGCTCCCTGGCGCGTAAGACCGAGACCGAATCCGGGCAAAGCCTTCAGCTTTCGTCAGCTTGATGGTGACGAACGCTAGTTGGCGGAACCCTTTAGAGAACGGTTAAAAGTCAAGTCAAAGTGGTAACGGAGGAGAGCGTCCATTCCGACCTGCCATTTTTTGATATATTTATTGTCCGTCTTCGATAGAGTCTGTAACACACAAGATCTCTTCGAATTCGTGTAACGTTCCCAATTTCATGTTCCGGTTACGTTTGTGTGTATATTCGTGCGTATCTGTCTTTGGAACCAGGATGAATTCAGGGCTTCACTGTGACTCACGTGTGACTTTTGGGTAATGATGAATGACTGATCACGTTACTTATCACATTGCGCTAAGACAGTACTGCTCGCTGTCGAAGTGGTTACTTATGTCGGAAATGTCGGAGATTTGCGAAACGTATTGTAATCGGCGGTCATTACGATACGCATTGAGATAAGATTAGAATACGTTGTCATGTGATTATTCTCACGCTGCAGCGGCTGCTATGTGGATTGCGAGCGGTCGCGACGAGATTACAATCATATTCCCTCTGCGACAACCACATTTCCCGTATCCTGCTGTGCTATCGCACTCACAGCAACAGCATCATCATCTGTACATAATTCTGTGTCTCACATGTTCTTTATTTCTCACATTCCATGCCCAAACCCTTTGGCCAAAGTCAGCTGTCCATCCTGTAACCAGGAGTTCAACACTTGAGGACTGACAACCTGTCAACACACATGTGAGAAAGCTGCACAGGACCATCAAATAAATGAGCAGGTTGCAAAAGAATGCAGGTGAGCTTGGAAAAAAGATATGTCAAGAATTTAGCATGACACAGAAATCATTGATACAATGAAATCTGAATTGCCAACAGAAGAGTGAGCAGAGTGCACAAGGGACAGTGCAGGTGGATTGGCCCAGCCTGCACCACAAGATATGTATTTGAGTCATTGCAACTATCTTTTTCATTTTAATCTTCATAGCCTTCCACTATGATGCTGGTGATGATAGTGTTACAATTTCCCTTGTCTTTTGTGGTATCTTCTTTCTCTCTTTACTTCGTTTCCAACACTCCCCTATCTTCGGTGTCTACTTCTACAATTACCTTCATTTTGTTATCATCATGAGCAGCTCCCGTGTGAGCATTTTACCATTGTAGTTCTTCTTTTGTCTTTGTCATTTCCATTTAGTCTTCTGCAGCAATGATTGTCATCATTGCTTACTTACCTTCCGATTTCCATTGCATTCTATGATATTCTATGCTTACGCGTCCCTTTGCACTGCTTGGTCCGTGCACCCTTTTCTTCACATATATAAACCCATAGCTTTTGCTTGTATCCTCATTCTTGATCTGCACAATACACGCATACTCTTGAGTCCACCCCAGTCCCTCAGGCCTACTCAGGCATCATCCTTTGTCGCCTTCAGGCCCTTAGTCCCTCGTCCCTAGTCCGTTCTAAGGAATGTACAGTCCTTCATCCTTTAGACTGAGTTGTACCTCTTTGTGAGTGTCCTGTCCATTGGAACCTAGTCTTGACCACTCGAGGTATGCTCTGTATAACAAAGGATTGAGAATCTCCAGTGTCCCTCCTATTTAGGAGTAGGACACCCCAGTCACCATACCGTGTATCACAGCCCCAGAGTCTTCTGACGAGGAGTTCGCATCAACACCTCCATTGACCCCTCATACTCTAGAACCACCCTAACCCCCCACTCCCAGACATCGTCACAGGCTTTTCGCCTCCCAGTACCCTAGCAACCCTAGTCCTATAACACCCCCAGTCTTCACACCTTCGCAATCCCAAAGACCAACCCCAGCCCCAGCCCCAGCATCCCCAGCCCCAGCTCCAGCACCCCCAGCCCCAGCCCCAACATCCCCAGTCCCTGCACCAGCCTCAGTACCCCCAGCCCCAGCACCCCCAGCCCCAGCACCCCTAGCCATTATGACGAAACTCAAAGCCACTCTCCCCACAGATTTCTCTGGAGAACCTGCCGATGCAACCCAATGGATCAAAGCCATGAAGGGTTACTTCACCATCAACCCTACACTCTATTCCAAGGATGAACACAAAGTCCTGACCACCCTGAACAAGATGAGTAAGGGATGAGGAGTCTCTTTCTCCGAGATGTGGCTTGACTGCATGAGCAACCCCAATGTTGCTTCTACCAAGAAAACCTTTGACAAATTCACTGAAAACTTCAAGTCCACTTTCTACCCATTTGACACTGAAGCCACAGCACGCGCTGAACTTGCCAAGCTAGTTCAGAAATCCTTCAAACACCCTGACAGCAAGATTGATGATGGGTTCCAACAATACATCACCAAATTCTAGAACCTTTCGGCCAAGGCAGGCATCTCCGAGGACGACACTCTCATTGACATGTTCTCCCTCGGACTGGACCAACAACTTGCCATCATGATCCTCTCTATGACCGTCATCCCTACCACCGTCAAGGAATGGATTGAGAAAGCAAAGACCTTCCATGCCCAGAAGGCTCGTATTGCCACATTTCGCAAGGGTCACAAACACCCCTCGTCTTTCTCCCCCCGCTCCTCCACCACAGACCCCAATGCCATGGACGTGGATGCTGTCTGCATCTCCAAACTCACCCCTGCTGAAAGAGCCTGCTGTTTTAGGGAGGGCCTTTGTCTCTGCTGCAGAAAGAAAGGCCACAATGCACAACAATGCCACACCTTCTCCTCCAACCCCTCCACCAATTGTCCCAGACCCCTTCAGCATGTCTAAACCACCACCACAGGTATCCCATCCAGCGCCCCTCCTCTTATTAAGACCCCCACCACTCTAGAAACCTATGTCAACAGCCTCCACTCCTCTGGAAAAGATGAGGGCGAGATCTTACAAACCCTTAAGCTCTGCTTCGACAATACCCCAAAGGAAGGACCCTCTTTGGGTTTTCAGTAAGGGAAGAAGTAGCAACATCTCCTTCCCTAGATATCTCTGCTGTACTTGTAGGACTATCTAATAAACGAACCATGCACCTCCCAGTCCACCTACAAGTGAGATCCCAAAGCATCGACACCACTGCTCTCATTGATTGTGGTGCCACCAGTAACTTCATCGATACCTCTCTAGTCTCCTGCCTTCACTCAGCCATTAGATGACTTTCCCAACCCCTCACTGCATATAATGTTGACAGAACACTTAACCACCAAGGAGCCATCAAATACACTATTACTGCCAACATCACCTTCCCCGGAATCTTGGACACCATAACCTTTTTAGTAACCTTGCTTGGATCTCCTAGTGTTATCCTAGGTATGACTTGGCTTAAGAAACAGAACCCCCTCATCAATTGGTCGGCTAACACCCTCACCCTTCCGGATGCTATGGTACCTCTTTGTGAGAGTCTGCCCAGAAGAAAAGATAACAAAGACCAATACCCAAAACACCTTGGCAGGATCACCTTGTCCACAGAACTAGCCCAAAAGGAGAAACCTCTGGAACAAGAGGTTCCTACTTGGTGCAAAGAGTTCACTGACGTCTTTTCAGAGAAAATGTTCAGTACTCTGCCCCCTTATTGTCCCTTTGACCATGCCATTGAACTGAAACCATCCTTCGTCCCTAAAATCACCAAGATCTACCCTCTAAACATGAAGCTTGTCAGACTTTCATAGAAGAGAACCTCAAAACTGGTCGCATCGTCTCATCAAAATCACCTCAGGCTTCCCCATTCTTCTTCGTCCCCAAGAAGGATGGTACACTTCGACCCTGTCAGGACTACCGGTACCTCAACTCGTATACCATCTGCAATGCCTATCCACTTCCTCTTATCTCCGAACTCATTGACAACATGAAGGATTCCACACTGTTCACCAAGTTCAATGTTTGTTGGGGATATAACAACATTCGCCTCCATGAGGAAGATCAATGGAAGGCAGCTTTCATCACCCCCCTCGGCCTCTTCGAACCCATGGTCATGTTCTTCGGCTTCAACAATGCACTCCTGACTTTTCAGGCATTCATGAACTACATCTTCGCTGATATGATCTCAGAACGCTGGATCAAGATCTACATGGACGATATTGGCATTCATATGAAAGACGATGTAGAACTTCATCACAAGTGCACCAAAAGAGTTCTTCTCCACCTTCGCAAATACGGTCTCTCACTGAAAATCTCCAAATGTTTCTTTGATGTACCACAAATGGAATACCTTGGTCTTATCATCGGACAAGGATGCATAGAGATGGACCCAACCAAACTCAAGGCCATCAACACCTGAGAACCCCCCACTTCTGTCAAAGGTATCCGTTCCTTCCTCGGATTCACTAACTTCTACCACAAGTTCATCCCTGGCTTCTCTAATCTCATCGCTCCTCTCACTCTCCTCATCCGCAAAGATGAACTGTGGCAATGGACCCCCCTCCAACAGCATGCCTTCAACACCCTCAAGCAAAGGTTCTCATCATCACCTGTCCTTGCTTTCCTGGATGTCTCAAAACTGTTCTCCATCATGACCAATGCCTCCCTCCTTGCTGCCAGAGCAGTCCTTCTCCAGACTGATCCTAATGGTGACTTCCACTCATGTGCTTACTTCTCAAAGACCTTCTCCCCTGCTGAACAGAACTATGACATCTACGACCGGAAACTCCTTGCAGTCATCCTTGTCCTCCAAGAATGGCAACAATATCTCCTTGGCATCTCTCACTCTGTCACCATACTCACTGACCATAAAAACCTTTTGTATCTCAAGGATCCCCACAAACTCTCTCGTTGCCAAGCCTGCTGGTCCCTCTTCCTCCAAGACTTCGACCTCATCTGGCAGATCACCCCTGGTACTTGCATGGCCCCAGCAGATGCTCTTTCTTGCAAAGACTCAGTTGATACCACTCTAGACAATGCCTCCACCCCCATCCTCCCTGACCCCCAGATTATCCAAGCCCTCGATCTTTCCTTAGCCTGGTCTATTCGCTCATCCTCTGCCTCAGATCCCCTTGTTCTTTGTGTGCTACACAGTCTTCAGGAAGGATCCCCTCTCTTTCCTTGTTCCACTCTCTTGGACTGGTCCTTTGATAATGGACACCTTTACTGTCATGGTCGCATGTATGTGCTCCCTGCCTCTCGCTCTACTCTTCTGCATGCTCTTCACTCTTCCCCCACCACCGGTCACATGGGTTTCTTTCATACTAAAACTCTCTTGGAATGTGACTTCTGGTGGCCTGGCCTCGCCACCTTTGTCAAAAACTTTATTGCAGGATGTGCTTTTTGCCAACAGTCTAAAGTAAATACTCACCCTACCACTCCCCCACTTACTCTGATCTCTTTGATCACCTCACTCCCTTTCTGCCAGCTCTCCATGGATCTTATCACTGACCTCCCCCTCTCCTCTGGGTTCAATTCTTTGCTGGTCGTGGTCGACCACGGCCTTACAAAGGGGGTAATCCTTATCCTTTGTACAAAAACCATTGACGCTGCAGGAGTTGCTCTGCTATTTTTCAATCATATGTTCAAAAGGTTCGGTCTTCACGATTCCATTATCTCTGATTGAGGTCTACAGTTTGCCTCAGCCTTTGCCCGAGAACTTGCTTGCCTCCTCCATTACAATGCCTGCCTCTCTACTGCCTATCACCCACAGATGGACAGACAAACGGAATGGGTTAATCAAGAGATTGAAACCTACCTGCATATCTTCTGCACCAATCAACCGAACACTTGGTCCTCATTCATTACCACTGCGGAATTCCAACACAACTCCTCCCCCCACTCGTCCACCAAAGTGTCCCCCTTTTCCCTCATGCTTGGATATGAACCCCGTGCCTACCCCCCTCTAGGAACCACATTCATTCCCACCCTCACCAATCGCCTCTCCCACCTGGAAGAGTCCAGAAAGGAAGCCCTAGTGGCCCACGAATTGGCCTGATGACTAATGACTCAACACATCACACGAAAGTTTACCCCCTGGAAAGTCAGAGATAAGGTCTGGTTAGAAGCGACCAATCTCCGCATCCCTTACCCTTCTAGAAAACTTGCTCCAAAGCGTCTTGGACCTTTTGAAATCTCCCAGGTCCTATCCCTGCTCACCTACCATCTCCATCTCCCACCTTCATGGAAAATTCACAATATCTCCCATGCCACTCTTCTATCGCCACACCATTCCACTGAAGCACACAGGCCTTCGTTTCCCACTCCACCACCTGATGTCATAGATGGCAAAGAAGAATATGAAGTGGATGGCATTCTCTCTCACAAGGGCTCCCCTGACCATTATTGGTACCTGACCGCATGGAAAGGTTACTCAGCATCGGAAAATACATGGGAACCTGAAAGTAATCTCTGCCACGCACAGACCATCCTCTCTAGATACAAAAGGACCCATAACCTATGATAGATTGATGTCCCTCGCCTTTCTTCACTTGACCATTTTCCTCTTAGCTTCTCTTCCACTTTTCAAATACATACACCATGTCTTCTTCCCTATCACCTACTTCCTCTCCCACACACTCTGTTATCTCTATCTCCTCACCTTTATGCTTGCGTCCTGTTCGGCCTACAGTGAGCAACAAAACTGTTCCAATGTTACATACATTTGGAATGATTGGTGAATACTGGCAGAACCATTGATGCTAGACCCTCGAACTATAGACAACATAGAAAGCCCTCATCAAGGGCATTCCAAGCATCTATACATGTATTATGTAATTCTTTCTATATGTGGAGATACACACTAATTATTATAAGGCACTCATTGGAACAGTTTTGTTGCTGGTATCTATGATTATACTTTCAATA
>JBBPLS010000283.1:0-28776 GCA_038089895.1 Boletellus ananas | reverse complement strand
AACTAGCATATAAACCATATCGTACTCACAAAGTTGTCTTGCGCTGCGGTCCAACAGCCGTTCCACCGTAATCGTCAACCTCCGCAATTGTTCCCCGTCACCTAACATTGGCTGGAACTCAAACGATTCCCGGACCGCCAAACCAACACTGGCAGACAAATCGGACGGTCTGCGAACTCTGTCAGTGCAACGTCAGAGAGAGATGGCAATTCTCACATCGGAATAGGTCCATTCCATTCAACAATATCACTGTTCGTTGAGACAGGCATGTTGACGGTCATCCATTCGAGGCCGCTGTGACACACCGAAACATAAAACCCGACAGGAAGTCGTCGAAGGCCGAGGGCGAGATCTGTCGCCCGGATACCTGCCTCGTTGTTAGTAACCTTTGTAGGGGCGTGTAAAAAATCGAGTCAGGTACTTGTAATAACCATTTCCTCGTTGCTGACCACGCTCGCTGCAGTCACTAAGTAAGCAAGCCCATCATCCTGCGAGCTCCCGGACCCAGGACTGTCCTCGTTTGCAAGCACTGGCTCTGCATGTTCGCGGTTGTGGCCAAGGAACGTATGCTGCTATACCATGCCATGCAATCGTTAGTTCAATCGATACACCAGAAGTAATGTATTGGGGCTCACGGCCAGGGAACTAGACATGCTGGAATCCGGTCGTGGAGTTTGATCTCTAGCACTTGAACGACCTGTCATTGTAGGGAAAGAAAGAGGTCGAAGCATACAGCAAAGAATGGACCTGTAGCGCTTTTGAGTGCACCTCACGGCGTCCACAGGAAGCGACGAAACGGTGGTAGAACGGCACGTGTAATCGTGCAGCTTCATGATGAATCGAAATTGGCATCAGCCCATACTCGGCCATCATTTTGTTTGCTGTGCGACCACCACGACTGGTGTGGTTGCTGTGAGGCTAGTGATCCGCGTCGAAATGGTCCGAACGATTCGGCGGATCGATGTCTATCATTCCTCCGAGCCCCCTCAAAAAAGGAAAGCGCAAAATCAAATGAGAAGAGAATACCTGGGTAGCAAGGCCGCTGGCCCGCGATATGGACATATCTGTTGACATGCCACGCTCAGCACAGGATGAGTGTCTTCTGTAGAAACATCGTTCGCACATGGCTACCGAGGTACCTGCAAACATTCATGTGGGTTACAAGCGTGGTGAGGCGCAGTTCAAACCTACCTCGCCCGCCGCTAAGCCAGCCTGCGACGAGACCGAGCAAGGGAATAGCTTTGGCATTGCTAAATGTTCAATTGCGCGCGATGCGCCTACACCGTGAATCGTATCCACTACACACTGGACGTACTTGCCTGCACTATTCCCGGCAATCTCTTTATAATAGTTGGGCCGCCTCTGTTGAACATGTCGGGTGGATGATAGAC
Organism: Boletellus ananas; assembly: GCA_038089895.1. Classification (NCBI taxonomy): domain Eukaryota; kingdom Fungi; phylum Basidiomycota; class Agaricomycetes; order Boletales; family Boletaceae; genus Boletellus; species Boletellus ananas. Next base: position 27,385 of record JBBPLS010000283.1, on the reverse strand, counting down.
GCTTTGGGAAGCGTGTGAAAGTGGACTTTTTGCACCCGATGCGCGGTCCATCAGCTTCGACTCGAACTCATCACTGCATCACGGATTTACATACACTCGACTTCCCTTGCAGGTATCTACCCAGCCTGCTGGTCGAGGAGCGGAAGGTGAAAAGAGGCGATGGGGTCAGCCCGGAGAGTCGACGGAGGCGCAAAACCTCGGTAGACCAGGACGAGCCTTAGCGTTTCCTTGTCAGTTGTGGTCGAGCTCAGCGCCTCGACAGACAGTAACGTAGATGGTGGACTGCCCTGAACTTATAAACTACCTCCGATGCCGGAGGTCAGTCTCTCAAAGTTGGGCGCGAAGGCGAATTTTCTCGCCTCCAACCGATGCAGCACCCCGGACGCGACTATTCCATACCATTACACCAAAATAGTTCATTCTTCCCGTTCCATCCGCGATGTATCGAATAACGTTACAGCGGTCGCGACAGAAGTCCCCACCTAGAAGCAACCCCCATGTCTCATGCCTGAGCCACGGGGTGGACCCCCACAACCTCGACTAGACCTTTGTCGAGATCGACTGCGTACGTCTAGTCATCGTCTGCACGTCTGTTGCTGAAGAGGTTACTAATGATATGTTTTTTCCCAACTTAGGTGTTCGCCGTGTGCATGAACCCGACGGAAATTATGCGCAGACCGTTCTGGTTATGGTGTGTCAATATTCGCCATCGGCGTCGAACACTTTTAAGACTATCCGTCTCGCACAGATGCCCTAATGCTATCGTGAGTCACTCAAATGTTACGATTGCATGTCTAAATCACGTTGAAAACACGATCCGAGGTTGTAATGTAGTTGCGACCCTATAAGCCCCTTTTGCCAGAAATCTTCAGGTGACCGTGCGGACGTATGATGATAGGAACTTGGTACTCAAGCTGAGCTTGCTCTTGTGCATGGAGTCAACGTTCAGCACTGATTTGGTTCAATAGCAAGTCACTGATGGCGTTGGACACTACACTGGGACTCTTTCGACTGGCATCCCCCAGCAATCCATGGCATCCTAGATGCTCATCCGAGTATGTAGGTACGTACGATTTGCTTCATGTATCATCTGCGATTATAATGACGAAGTCAGCCATCGAAGAGGAGCAAGTATGGTCGGGTATCTGCTGCGGCACCGATTTTCCTTGCGCACGACTTGAATCTTGAAATGTGCGATCTCCTGAAGCATCTGCGTACACCAGTGCTTTCAGTGCTGTCATTACTGCAATGTGGATGGCTGACATTCTGGCGAAGATAGACATTTACACGTGCCTTCTCGGCTTTGTCCTTGTCTTTGGCCAGTGGGCCAAGCATTGCAAATCAGTTTGCCACTAGAGGAATTGAATGTTGGTGGTGACAGAATATAGCCAACCATGATTGTATATGTGTGACAAAACCAACCCTAAAGAAGGCACTGAGGAGGTACATATAGCAGAATATGACATGGGTAATCAAAGGTGAACCTAAGTCACTTCCAACAAGTAATCCAAGATTCACTAAACAAGAGGGTATCAATGTCAACTTGGTAGATTTTCTGAGTAGAGATGACCAAAGAATGGCAAGGAAGATAGAAAGCCTGCCTATTCCAAGGAGTGAACCAGCCATAGTAAAAGCCATCAGAAGTTTGAGTCCAAGCATCCTTTTCATATAAAGCAGTAGAAGAAAAAAGATCTTTAGTTCTCCATACCTTCATAGAGCAGTCTTCAGACCCTGAGACAATGTGGGTGCCATCTGGTGAGAAGCCAACAGAAGTGACAGAACTTGTATGTCCTTGAAATGGACCAGCCACACACTCTCCAGTGGCTGCATCCCAAACTCTAATGGTCCTATCTGAAGAGCCAGAGACAATGTAGGTGCCATCTGGTGAGTAGCCAACAGAGGTGACAGAATCTGTGTGCCCCTCAAATGGACTAGCCATACACTCTCCAGCAGTAGCATTCCAGATTCTAATGGTCTTGTCATCTGAGCCAGAGACAATGTGGGTGCCATCTGGTGAGTAACCAACAGAGTTGAAACAACTTGTGTGCTCCCAAAATGGACTAGCCATGCACTCCCCAGTGGCAGCATTCCAAACTCTAATGGTCTTGTCTGAAGAGCCAGAAATAATATAAGTGCCATCTGGTGAGTAGCCAACAGAGGTGACTAGATCTGTGTGCCCCTGAAATGGACCAGCTACACACTCTCCAGTAGCTGCATTCCAAACCCTAATGGTGGTATCACCTGAGCCAGAGACAATGTGAGCACCATTTGGTGAGTAGCCAACAGAGGTGATTGAAGTTGTGTGCCCCTGAAATGGGCCAGCCACTCTCTCTCCAGTGGCAGCATCCCAAACCCTAATGGTCTCATCTTCTGAGCTAGAGACAATGTGGGTACCATCTGGTGAGTAGCCAACAGAGCTGACAGATTCTGTGTGCCCTTGAAATGGACCAGCCACACTCTCTCCAGTGGCTGCATCCCAAACCCTAATGGTGCTGTCCCTTGAGCCAGAGACAATGTGGGTGCCATCTGGTGAGTAGCCAACAGAGCTGACAGGTTCTGTGTGCCCCTGAAATGGACTAGCCACACACACCCCAGTGGCTGCATTCCAAATCCTAACAGTCTTGTCCTGAGAACCAGAGACAATGTGGGTGCCCTCTGGTGAGTAGGCAACAGAGGTGATCCAATCCATGTGTCCCTGAAATGGGCCAGCCACTCTCTCTCCAGTGGTAGCATTCCAAACTCTAATGGTCTTGTCTGAAGAGCCAGAGACAATGTAGGCACCATCTGGTGAGTAGCCAACAGAAGTAACCCAATTTGTGTGCCCCCAAAATGGCCCTGCCACACACTCTCCAGTGGCTGCATTCCAAACTCTAACAGTCCTGCCTGAAGACCCAGATACAATGTGGGTACCATCTGGTGAGTAGCCAACAGAGGTGATTGAAGTTGTGTGCCCTGGAAATGGACCAGCCACACACTCTCCAGTGGCTGCATCCCAAACTCTAATGGTCTTGTCTGAGGAGCCAGAGACAATGTGGGTGCCATCTGGTGAGTAGCCAACAGAGGTGACTAGACTTGTGTGCCCCTTGAATGGACCAGCCATGCACATTCCAGTGGCTGAATTCCAGACCCTAATAGTCTTGTCCCAAGAGCCAGAGACAATGTGGGTGCCATCTGGTGAGTAGGCAACAGATCCGATAGAATCTGTGCATCCCTGAAATGGACCAACCACACATACTCCAGTGACAGCATCCCAAACCCTAATGGTCTTGTCTGAAGAGCCAGAGACAATGTGAATACCATCTGGTGAGTAGCCAACAGAGGTGACCTGATTTGTGTGCCCCTGAAATGGGCCAGCCACTCTCTCTCCAGTGGCAGCATCCCAAACCCTAATGGTCTTGTCTGAAGAGCCAGAAACAATATGAGTACCATCTGGTGAGTACCCAACAGAGTTAACAAAATCTGTGTGCCCTTGAAGTAAAAGAACCTCTGCAGGCCAATGGGTTGGACTCCCAGAAGGAATAGGGACATGCCTCTGGAGATGATCCTCCCACAGGTGACACAGTAAAGAGCCACTGGGTGTCTGGGGCATGGCTGACAGATACAGATGAGGAACTGACTCTCTAAGAACAGGAACAAACACTTGAATGAACTGGTGAGCCTCTATGGCTAGCATGACCATCTCCTTGTCCTTGAATAACTCTGGTTCAGCAATTAGCACCCTTATGACTGAGCTGGACCTCACCTGGGTCCAATTCATAAGGATGGTGCAGGTCTTTGTGGCAGACAAGATAGGAGATGATGAGGAAAGGGACAGGAGGCTGGTAGCTTCAAGCCAGTAGGGTAAAAACCTCTTGAAGAAGAGTCTGACATCTTCCAACAATTCTGGAGTATGTCCAGCATGTTGTATGTGGTCCATCCAGTACTGGCATGCATAGGAAAGGTATGGAGGAATGGCAGCCTTCACCTTGTTCTCCATGTCAGGAACAGCAGCATTGCACACTCGGGAGTCCTTCAGGTCACACATGTTGAACCTGAGCTTGTTGCGCATGCAAATAATCAATGCTCGTCCTAGGGTGAAGGAGTGCTGTGGCAGGATATGAACATGGAAAGACGAACTACGACCTTTATCAAGTAAAAAGTCGCGGAATGACGTATGCAGTGGTCGGATGGGCTTATCTTCATCGTGTGCGCCATCGAGCAATGATCCGAGTGGCTTGATGATCTCTCGGACTCCCAGATCGTCCCCGAAGAGAGCACAGAGGGAGGCTAATGAGAGCGGCTCATTGAGTGCAAGTATAATAGCCATAACATCATGAAACCGGCGCAGACCACCTTGTGGCGTAAACCGATATTCCAGTATTGTCAGGTAAAGCTTGTCAAGGGGATGGATTCCTTCGCTGTTGCCGTCTCCAAGGAGAATTTGAAGCCGAGCGCACATATCGAGTCCAGTGGTGTTGTCATCCTTGATAAACTTGCACGCTGTCGACGCCCACTGAAAGAGCTGCTGAGAACGCCCCACCAGAAGTTGACACCAAGTATCCTCAGGCCATGAAAAGTTAAGCTTCGTGTACCGATGGAGCGAATGATAAATGAATTTGTGGATGTCTTCGTCAATCCTGGCTTCCGAGACATTTCCCAGATGGATGCGGGTAACTTGTGGATCAGAGCAGAGTGCGTCAATAATGTCGTTTTCTGGACGAGCGGCGATAAGGAAGCGAAGGTTCGTTGGAAAGTCGCATTCTGCGTGGTGTTTCGATAGGGTGTCGAGGAGTTGTCGGCGACCATCCGCATTGCCACTTTCGTCAAGGGCATCTACCACGACAATGAGGGGCCCGACACCATGGATTCGTGCGCTTGGTTGGACGAGAAGGCGCTTGAATTGTTCCGACGATGAAGACGACGTGCGAAGAGCTCGATTGTCCTTAACTATCTCCCACAGCACGGACCTGTACTGAGCATTGTGATCGCACAGATCCCGTGCGATAGTGCTGAAGAAATTCTGAGGATTTCGTCTCGCGACATCCGTAGTGGCGAAGCAATACGACGACCCAAGCCTCCCCTGCTCGTCGTATAGCCGCGCAATCGAATGAGCAATAGCGGACTTGCCCGATCCGGCGACACCTGTCAAAAGACATACCCGGGGCGCATCTTGGGCGGGGTTGTTGAGAACGTCGCAAATCTCGTGGAGGACGGACTCGCGAGTGCCAGGCAGGCAGCCCTTCTCTTCTGCATACCTCGCCCCGAACGCGTATGGCATATCGTTCAAGTCAATGGCCTCTGCTGAATCAAACGTCTTTGAAAATCTGTCTACGATGCTCAGGAACAGGGCTTACCAGTTAGCTCCACAGCATTCATCATCCGAATGACTGTGACCCCAGTCTGTAGCGCTACACCCTGAAGGAATGCAGCTTTTAGCTCTTGTAGCTTGCTCTCGTAAGTTGTGATCCTCGTATCGATATCAGACATCGCATATTTCACAGTCCGAATCCCTATATACGGAGATCAGTCTGGCCCTTAGAAAGCCAACGGCCACTCACAAAAGTTCTTTTGTTTGGTGTACTCGACAATAAAGTACGCGCACTCCGTCACCTGCTGGATCAGGAGCGTGAAAGGTTTGACGTGGGCCTTGATTGCCTTCAAAGGATCGGCATCGTGAACGAACGTAAGGACCTCGCACATCGTGCCAGCTAGGCGAGCGATCCGGTCGTCGTGATCCTTCTGATTCACGAGCACCTGCAGAATATCACAACTAATCAGATATGGCACCGATGTTGATGAACAGGACACACCTGGGTCGCGGACGAAATAACGGACCACGCCAGAGATGCGTAGGGATGAATCTATGCGACATTTAGAAACCTGATCGACACTCGAAGACGACAGATACCTGGGCCACGTTTGCGACGATCTGGTTACACAATTTGACCCTGTCCAACAAAACGTTCCACGTATTCTCAAGCGTCTGCACTGTCTCAGCTGCAATCGTAGCGTTATCGACGATCGCACCGACGAGGCCGACAACTGGCAGTGTAGAGCCAAGTTTACCGATCCCTTCAGTTGCCATAGCGACAGCATTGGCGACCTGATCCTGGTCGATGCTAACACCTCTGGGCGATTCAGCAGCGTTGGTTTCTCCAGCTGGCTTGGAAGCAGCATCGGCGGCTCGAGGCTCATCAAGCACCGAGAACTTGATCATCATATGCGACAGATTGGACCCATCGGTGGCGTCCCTTCCAAGATCTCCTTCAAATACTTCCGGTCGCAGTGATCATGTCAGATCAACGCGCCACGGGGAACGCTAGCACCGTACCACCATCCTTCAATCTTCCGAGCATTCCATCAATGGTATCAGAGAGGATGGCGATTACTTCGTCCTTCTCAAAGCGGTGCTTCTGGAAAACCTTGACGAGGAACGCGCACGGATCTCTTTTCACATCACTGCCAAGAATCAGTTCTCCTTTGCGTAAAGTGTCGGTGATCTACGCACAAAGATATATTCTCATTCCAGGGGGTATGGTCCTTTGCCTCCTTGGCCACATCAGTTGAGCAGGAGGCATCACCTACGGAGAACTGGACGTAGAATCGCCTTGCAAGCGGGCGTTTGACCCGCGCTCGAGTATAAAGCTTGATTTCTGGATGACGAAAATTGAATGCTTGAGCAATCCCAGCTCTCGACCCTCCGACTCAGCCCACCTTTGACAGTGATTTTCTTTTCCCTGGAACCATGTCAATGTTTAGCACGCTCAGGATGGAATTATGTTGCATACACATACACAACTGGACTCATATTTGGAGCTCGACCTGTCCTACTGATGCAGATGGAAGCGAATATGTGTTGACTGGTGAGGGGCCCGTGAGCCCACGAGAAGGGATGTCTCGGCACGCGTCGGCGGCACGATTCAATCTCCGCACCAGTGCATGGTCGGGGGTCATTCCAGCCTCGCCGAGCACCGGTCATGATCTTCTGCAGGCGCAAGCGACGCTCGACGTCGACCCGTTCGGACGACAAGCCATCGAAACAGGCGGTGTCAGAAGCCTCTTTCGATTACCTCCCGCCGGAAGTATTGTTCCATGTATTCCTCTACCTCGACATCCCGGACATCCTTCGACTGCGTAGGGTGAGTGCGCATCTCCAGCGTCGGGACAGAGTACACACTCTTTACAGGTGTCTTCATGTTTCAACCAAATCAGTAGATGCAGGGACGTATGGTCCGACGTCTATCGCAATGCCGACTTTCTCCACTCTCCTGGCCCATTCCCCTCTCAGTCTGCACACGACCTGGAGAGTATGATCGTGCGTAGCTTTAGAGTGGACTGGTATCTTCGGCACTGTGGCGCTGTCAAAAACAGCGGAATTCCGATCCCCAAACGAAGAGAGATTCGATGCACGGACAGATTCACCCGTGACCATTTAGCCCTGGGTCGATTTCTCCTGGTCGAGTTTCCCAACAGAGTCTGTTATTATGACCTACATCCAGATGGGGACTCCGATGAAAGGGTACTCTACACCAATAAACGAGGAAAGCCAGAGTTTTTCAACTGCATTTCGGCCATCGACGTCGAAGGCCGCCCGTTTGCGTGCGTGGTTGTCCAGGATGCTGCAAGAGAGAGAAAAACACGAACGTACGCTTGACACTCCGTAGCATCCCGCAGACCCCGCGCTGACATCGTTGCCAGTTCAATATACTCGTTGAACATAGAGGAGGAATCTAAATTGGCTCTGCATCTTATCCACCAGTTTGAGCACGAGAACTTCAGCATTTACCACATCACCCTCGGCCCTCGCGTGCTTGCTATTCAGGGTGAAATGACTCCCCCTTATAATCAAGGTTTATGTGTCATTGCGTTCGACGTTCATGCACGAACGGAGTATCTGCTTCCTCCTCTCACAGGTCCGGCATGGTGGTCAGACGAGGTAGGCTCGCTCGCGCGTACTCTCCGCACTTCCCATAATGTAACACCCATACATAGAGTGGGGAATGGGTACGGAACCAGCGACTTGTGTGCATTTCGACGTCGACACATCTCATCCTATCCAGGCAGTTTGGTACCGGACCCCATGGAGCCAGTTGGCACAAGGTATTCAACGCATTTTCTCTTCCCGATCCCGATCCACACGCAGGTTCCACCAATATCAGACTCACACCACAGCATCATCTCCGGCGGTGTATACTGCACCGGTCTTCTTCATGACTCCATCATTGAGCCGTCCACCAAAGATATCCTTATCACCGCGCTCGTACGAAGAGAGTGGTATATACATCCTGATACTTCAGATACGGAGTACGGCATTCTCCGCCTTCAGGGGTCGCAAGACGACGCGGTTGGTACGATCACGCTCAAATTGCTTGGTTCATTCCCCCACCCGATACAATTCGTATACCCCTCCTTCGATGGCGTCGGTCGCGTGTTTTACATGCACACCGAAGGATCAGAACGGATCATTGCGGTACTCGAGTACGACGTGCGCATCAATGACTGTCGAATGGACGATGTGCCGGAAAAGGAGGCCGTTCGGATCGTCAATTACCCTTGCGTTCTGCGAATTCCCTCTTCACATTCGTTCTGGTACTATGATTCTTTTGCTGGCCTGACAAGTCTACTTCCGGTCAGGGAAGGAAACAGGGTGATTCACGTTTACGATCTTGCTGTGTAGGAGGTGGCTGTTCCTTTTCGTCCACTTTCCAGGAGCAAAAGACGTGGTGAGTTAGATGTCTTTCTCTGTGTCCCGTCGCATCTATAGACGTATGCTCGAAGAGCGAACAATTTCTGATCGGCCTGTCTCCAGCACTGTTGATGAACGATATTTTGCAGGACTGGAATACTACTTCACTAGCGCATGTGGGCCTTCGCGACCTACAAAATTATTGGGTGGTTATGGGATGGCGAACAGCAGAACTATGACATACAGTTGTCAGCTCAGATGTATGATAGGCCAAACTTGCCTCAATTCACGCACGCAATGAGTCAAGGTGCCGCTGAAACTAATTTAAAGACTCGGAAGAGACGATATCAATAGACCATTGGCAAGCCAGTCGCCATGCTTGAAAAGAGAGAGATCCGAGGAAAGAAGGTCCCACGGCGAGCGAGAGTGCGAGTCTCGCTGCGGTCGAACGCGTTGAAACCAGAATAAGCGTGAACGTCAACTCCGGTTCGGTTCGGTCCGAGTCATGTGTGAGTCAGTCCGAACCGACGTTCAGAACCAATCCGAGCTTTTTTTCCTCCGTGCATTTCGGTATCCTGGATGTCCTCCGAGTACCGTGACCCAGTCCATCGCTCGAGCACGGACACATCACAGGCGGTTTCCCATCTGAATGATCCCAGCCGAGGCTGGGGGAAAATAAAAAGTCCGGTCCAACACCTATCGCAACGTCGGTTTCGTTCCTGGACCACTCCCATCCTAATCCACACAGGAGTCGGGGAACACAATCGTCTGTGGTCAGGCCTTCCGGTGGCGGAGTGGTGTCTTCGTCACGGCCGTGCTGGACAGAGTGGACGACCGACACCCAAGCGAAGAGAAAAGTATGAGCAAGTCCCTCAGCACTCCTCCCATCTTTGGGCAATCTCTGTGGGCCTCAGCCTTTTTGTAGCCCGGTCCACTGTTAAGATCCGGATGGTGGAGAGGCCTAACCTGGAGTAGGCCCCAGCGAGAGCAAGGCCGACTCCGAGCGGTGTGGTGATTGTCGATGGACTAGCTACTGAACACGGGAATGACTACCTACGGCCAAGCGCCAGGACTCCTGACACCGCTTCAGGGGAGACCCAGGACCAGCTCTCGCTGCCACAATGGTCGCTATGACGGAAGTATAGCCTACAATCCGACAGCGAAAGCTCTCGAAACTTTCACTTGTGTTTCTGTCGTCGACGTGGAAGCTCATGCCGGGGAACAAACTGGTTTGACATGTTCCCTCTTCTCGATCCAAATCCATACTCGCACCTAGCGGCCGTCGGGCACTCACGCCAAGTTATGGCCCCCGGGATGGAGCATAACGCGTGGCTCCTTCACGACTCCTTCATTGAACTCTCCACGCAAGATGTACTCGTCACACACTCTATACTGGGAGGAGCACATCTTCCACTACTGGCGGAGCCCCGTACGAAGTATGGTGCCTCAACTTTGAGTAATCATCGATGCGGTCGGCGCGATGAAACCAGAAGCACACGATTCCTTCTACCTCGACCACCCAGTTCCGTTCCTTCACCCCTCTTTCAACCACACCGGTCAGGTTTTTTTATGCAAGCATCGGCGTCAATGCGCTCTAGTACGACGGGGTCCCGGTAACCTCAACACGCGCCGGCGCCGAGGTGGTCGATTGAGCTATGCACAGAGCGTGCGGACTACGGATACGTCGGGGTCTCGTTTATCATGGGCGTTTATGCGTACTTGACTGGAAGGTCCCGCGTCGACCAGTGAACCGAAGCGACAAGTATATGATCTAGCTCAAGGGCAGCACACACAATTTGCAATAACTTGGTCAGTATCTCTGCTCACGGAAGCTATCGTGTACTTGATCCCAATCTACGTTGTGCTAGCGTCATCCGTCTCATCACCAAGCACGAGACACATCGCCAACGCGTCTTCCCTATCTGGACCTATATAATCCGCTTCATGATCAATGTTTCTATGCAATGGGACGATGGACTTACAGAACCATGGCTTCTTTTTCGTCGTATTGAACTTCAGCGCCGTGTGCAGCCCAATAGCGTGTTGGTTCGACTTTCTCACATGCAAAGTAACTTCAGAAACACCGAATAGCGTCTTTGCGGCATGCACTGGCGAATTTCCGTTATCAGCTTGGGAAATATGTGAATAAATTTGAAGCCATACGACATATCGTGAGCAGTCGGCGCCCAGCTCCTCGTCCCTGGTATATTGGAAGCACGCAAACGTTGCTCACGTGGGCATGCCCTGCATCCCTGATGTCTTCCTTTCCGGGATGCACACGTGGTAATAGAGAGCCTGAGATACGCATTTTGTAGCCGATCTTACATTCTGGCACGACAGAAGCCGACGATCTCGTCCCTGTCATTTACCGCGATGTGGGACAGCCCGGGGGATGTTGAGAGAGCACGGACAACTGATGGGAGGCGAGCGAGCGTTGTTTAATGACCAGAGCGGAGGGCGCTTACAATGGTCGCTAGCAGCTGTCTCGTTCGGCAAGACCTGAAGGGAGCATTTTCACATCGCATGGCCATCAGCTAGCTGTTGGTTGCTCGAATGTGAACAGACTCGCCCCTGACGCTGAGGATGTACAACGAACCAATGCAACTCTAATGATCGGTGTCGGGACCACCCTGGTATGTTGCTCAATTGTACGTCGGAAAAAGCGACACCGCTAGGTGGGGTAGTTTTGGTTCACCGAGTCACAGTGAGTCTAAGCGCCTATGGATTCTGTGCTGGAACCTCAGCGTGCTCTGGAAAATCAAAGTTAACTGATGTGGCAGTCCATAGAACATTTATACCTGCGTTTGCGAGTCGGAGAGATGCTTATCCTTGTCCGGGGGCGTCTATCGTGAGCATTGACGTGGAGCCAATATTAAAATGGGGCCATGATCCTTACCTCGAACGGGTCTCTAGATCCACTGTCGTGCAGTGTTAAGCAAACTCTGCACTTTAATGTGGACCTCACGAGCGGATGCTCAAAGGCAAGGGACAAAGCGGAAGGGGTCCACCTCACAGTGAGAAGGGCTTTGGCGCTTCTGCCTGCTTCGGGTGGCGGTTTTCCACTCTGATAACCATATGCATTGAGCTGTTGCTGTACATTTCTCACTTCACATGTGTATACTCAACGATGCGAAGGTCTGAAGGGCGCTTTACGGAAACATTGAAGTGGATGTACTCGGGTATGACATGCGCAGTCGAGGTCAAACGACTGCGCTAAAAGAGGTTAAGCGGTTGAGTATTCGTTCTTCTGTGCCACTTCCCTCTTCCTGTCTCAGAGAAGGAAAAAGGTAATTCAAACTGTATGCTGAGCTGCTCGGTCACATCACAGCACTGTGGTTTGTTTGGTTGTCGCACACCGGCATCGTTTCCGGACGATCGAAGTTGGAGTATTGTGTACGTGTGCATGTGTTTGTTCAAGGATGGACGGTCCCCGTGTAACTTTGTTTCGAGCTGACAGCGCTCCTCTTTCCACTTTCTCTAGCATGAAGTCATGGAGGGCACGAAGTCCACGTCTTGGCGGTGGTCAGGTGAACGACGGCAGCTGCTGGCCAAGTTAGGAAGGTGGAGAAAAGACCCGTCGCTCCAAAACGGTTTGAGGATCCAAGTTTGTTGTGGCGTAGACCCTTTTGGGTTTGCCATCAAGGGCGCTTGCAGCATCTGTGGCAACCATTGGACGAGCGGTTCTGGACGTCGGCTCCTTCTCCACCTTGAAACGTGGGTAATGGACCATTACAGTGGCCGCTATCGTAAAGGTGCGACTCCCGGAAGATGATCATTTACAAATGACTCACCGCTGGCATCTTAGATCTGAGCGGCTCGCCCTATCCTCCCTCGTTCGCAGTGGAAACAAAATGGTCTGATATGACCAGTAGGGAGCTGTGCTGATATTCTGCGCCCTGTTCTCACGTCCCCTCCCAGTTCTTAAAACGGTCCTCGCGAAAGTTGGCGCAGGTGAACTTACGAACAACCGAACAACAACTCCAGGAGGGGGCCGGGAGGACCTAACTCGTCTACGCGAAGCGGTCTGGTCAGCCTCGCACTCTCCCCCAATCACCGCGGGAGTAAAACGGAGGCAGGACGGGAAAAAACATGTGGCAGTTAATCCACGTGGAGGGGATGTCTGTGGGTCCGTGACTTAGGGCGCCATCCGACTCGGGTCGCATCCAGTCCACGTTGGTGGTTAAAGAAAACGTAAGAGGTGCACGATTCCGTCCAATGAGCCGGTCAGTCGCTGGTAGTGGTCAGCACCACTGAGTCAGAACTCAAAGCGAAGGCGTCGATACAAGATCCGAACAATCGTTCCATTGAACGCGAGGCGAGGCTCCTGGTGTTTTGGCCGAACAGTTAGTTTGGGCTGTAGGCAAGACGCATCGTCCCAAAAGTCATCCTCCCCGCTCTAGAGCACGTCTCACTCTAGCCCGTATACCATCAGGTCTAGTATAACAATACTCTACATGCGATACGAGTGTATCGACTCGACAAAACATTTCTGAATCGATTCATTTAGAGCTCTTGTCAATGACCCCTGCTGCAGAGAAAGGCAAGAAGAACACAACAGACGTGGCATAGAAACATATTTACACCACCACAGAGAAGCTTCCCCTCACATCCGCCCGCATCTCTTCGCATTCGTCCATGACGTTCGCGTCCGCGCCGTCGCTCAGAAACACGACCGCGCTCGCGACCGCACCATGAGTCGACGTCAGTTCAGTCGCCATGTCAATGTCACTGCCAAGTCTTCTCTCGAGATCCCGCGCATACAACTCCCGCAGACTCAAGGTCAGTCGCGGGACAAGCATGTATATGGGCGCCGCTTTCACCGTCCCGATCGGTACTGCCGACCATCCTTGGAATGTGAAGTGTGTCATATAAGACAACACATTGATGAACGCGAAAGAGAGGATGCTATTCATAGGGATATCACGCCACGGTCAGCAGGGGGATGGAGAGGAACTGAACCGGAGGAGGACGTGGAACGTACGTGAGAAAGTAGAACATGCCATGGCTGGTAAGAAGGTTCATGTAGCGGCTCAGTTTGAATTGCCCTGTCATTCTGTACATCTGAAGCGATTCCCTGATGAATCCGACGACGACGAGCACACACATCGATGTGCCAAGAGTGAGTCGGACAGTGACTGCAGCAACTTGCGACCACAGTGATGGAACACCGGAATGAGGCAAGCGAAATGCAAAATCATCGACTTGGTCTGAGGACACTATATGATCTGTTGAGTAACGCATATCTTGTTGTGTGGCGAGGGTAAGGATAACCATGCTTCACATACCCGTGTGCTTCCCTGTGTGCAAGATGATATAATAGACCAAATAGAAGACCACCTCGACGACATAGAGTGTGAAGAGTAGTCCAAGGACGAGCTTTGACCGGCTGTATAACACCCGCAAACGGAGGATCATCACTACTGAATCTGCGATGTCATTCGTTTCTTTAGAGGTGGACGGGAAATCTCACAATCTGCCGCGCCAATAAACGTCAAGGTAGCCAATCCACCAAGACATTCAAGAATGCTGCCTGCAAAGTACTCTTGAGCAGAGTGGTCACCGGAGTGCATGAAATGCACCCACGACTAATCAAATGTCACCAGTCACTAATGTCATTGATCGGGACAATATGAGGGATGAATACATACGCCTACAAAAGGTTCGGATCTATTGGTGTCTTTATTAATCATCGACAACACTGACCTGCTCAGGACCAAGCAAGAAGAAACTTCCTGCTGTGATCAGGCGGGTCAACTTAGCAAGCCCGAAATTTCATGGGTTGAACGCACAGAGCTCATTGGTTCTAGTGAACTAATAAGGGATTAGTTGATTTGACCTGCAGTACGTGTCCATACATGATAGAACACAACCCAAAATATCGAGCCTGTGAGTCGACAAAAATTAGCCTTGCTTTGCATCGCAAAAGCGATCAAGATACACACAAGAACAAATAATGTAGACACCCTACTCCAGGGCTTTCCCTAGAGTGATTGGTTGTATAAATGGTCCAGCAAAAATGAAAGTGCTCACTGACCCAAATGTACTCTACCTTCAATGATCGTCAGTCAGTACAAATCCAAATTTTTGTGGAAGCGGAAATTAGGCTCACCTCGTCAGAGAACGTAAGGACTGATAATGATAAGCTTTGTTGAGTATAGAAAAAAATCCACATCAATTACCGTAATCATATCCCACAGCAGTGAGGATGACGACTGGGAGGATCAGTGAGATCGGCGAACGAGGAAACTCAGGGGTTGACGAGCTCACGAGTTGCATAGTCACAGCCCTGATTGACAATGTGCTGGACAGTGGAGACCATTGACTAGATGCAGTGCGCAAAAACGCCCACGAGTTGTAGAAAAGGAAAGGGAGGGGTCTCGCAGATCAGCATTTAAGGGGCTGCGCACATACCAAAGAACAGTGGGTGATTAAGGCAGCAGCGAGCATCTCGTAAAAATACACATGTGACCACATCGAATGGAAAGGACTGTCGGATGTAAACTCGCCTATGATCGAAATCATTGACAAACCAGTAGTCGTACGCACTTGCCAGAGTCTCTGAATTACAATGTGCACTAGCAGGGTGCTCGATGGCTGAGTACGCCTGCAAAATGACTCGATGAAGATGCATTCAGTCGTATCCCAGTGCTTGAATGAGCTTGGCAAGTACGCTGGCCGGTGGTGGTTCTTCAGATCAGGTTCTTGTTTGTGACTGCACTCGGCGCGTGACAACCCAAAGTAGCGGGCAGATTGAGCGCAACTAGGGCATTCTGGAATACAAATGTTAGAAGATACGGATCTGACGCCCACAATACGCTGAAATATCTTACCTTCACCCTCTAACGCATGCGGCTCAACATATCACGCACATCCAACTGGTATCCGCGACGTGTTTGGTCCGCTTTTCGCGCTACGCCCTGGGAAACCGCTAGGGGTCTCAGGTGCGTATGTCAGTTAGTTGGTATAATCAGCGCTGTGGTACGTGCACCTGCAACTCGGTTGCGCGCAAGTACAGCATGCCTGGTAGGCGCGCGCTTGTGCAGGCAGGCCCTGTGGGATGGGGTGTACGTGAACCGGTCGCCACTAGGATAGTCGTCAAGGCGGTGTGTGTGTGTAGCATCCTGGACCGCAAACAAACGATTTAGGGCATGTCTAGGCCTGCATCCGGGGACCGCATATGGTGTGTTTCTAAGAACTGACCAGTGAGGCGTATGAGGGTACGCTTGGATGTGGCTACGAGGAAAAACTGCCAATCTGTTGTGAGAGCACAAGTTTATCCTCAGCATTCAGATGTAGTGATGGACCAATGGTTAGTGGGGTTATTATCGATTTGTGGTCGATTACATAATACCCATAACCCTCTTTCCCTTTACGCGTCCTTCTCAGGTCTAGATCGGTCATCCTCGTCAATCCGTCCGTCTCAGTGTCGAATACCCAGGCCATCGTTGTCGACCGGCACGTGTATCTCACGTTAACATAGTGACGCAACAAGTGCGGTGATTGCGACATTACGAGAACATGCTCTTGACAAATGACCGCAAGCTCAAAGACGAGCGACCCGTACATCCGCGACACCTTCAGTACAAAATCCAGAGGCAGCTCTATGACGGCAGCGTCTGTGCCTAGTTTTATGCCTACAACATTCCATCACATCCAGTTCAGCAACCGTTGGAATACTCACAGTTGCGGCCTGAGGCCTGAGGGTCGAGGAACCGGGAACGATCGTGAAAACAACTTGACATGCTCTCTGCTCCGGTACCGATCGGGTTCAACATGAAACGTAGTTCGGTCACTTTCCCCCCTTCTTTCATTCAAACGCGCCCTGGTTACCCATGCGGCGCGTTGTCCTCCGCAAACGCCACGAAAGGGCGTTCCTCCGTCTCTACGAGACCCGTATAAACACGAGATCTAGTTTCATCCCCGTCTTCTTCAAGGTATCGTACCCATCTTCCTTTTCAGGTACATCCCCATGACTGATCCCCCGGTTAACTAGATATCCGTGTTGGCGCACCCTTGTTTCAACGGTAATGGAAGAGGCTCTTCCAAAAGTGAATCCCTGTGTGTGTTCCAACGATGACATTGGTTTCATCTTGTTGGTGATGCCCGCTAACTCAGTGTGTACCAGCGCAGTCACATTTTGCGGCGACTCCATCTCAGGCTCGTAGGGATCTGATCCTGGATGTGGGCATATAAACACGGCTTCATTCAGCCCCCATCTGGAGAATTCTGGAAGTCAAAATGCATGCTCGAAATTAGATAAGAGAACTCGAACGTGACGAGACGGCAGGTCGGAGCGATCTAAACTTGAACCGGCTCGCCGCCCGGGACCGGCACAGGGTTCGATGATACCGAACCAAACGCAAACAGGATGGTCCGCCCTGAACATGCTACCGTTACTAGTTGCCCTGAGTTACGGGCAAGCGTCCCGAAGATTATCTAGCCGACCCCAACTCACGTTCCATTCCCACCCGCTTCGCATCACACCGCGTCCGAACACTTCGGCTTATCTACAGCGCTCGTCGACATCTCAGACCGCCCGCCAAGCATTCCTAAAGAAAGAGAAGAGACACGGGCGAGAAGTCGAACTCGACTCGCGAATAAACACGTAAACACCCTCACACCACAGAAGGACGCTCCCGCACTTCCACTCCGAATAGCATCTCTTCGCCCCCTCGCTCCCATTCGTATTCGTACTCTTCGTCCTCGTTGTTCTGCCCCACACCAACGCCATCCGCAAACGTGATCGCGCTCACGACGTCGTGACCATGATCATAGCCGGACGTCCACGCCGTCATCGATCCGAACGCGGTGTCAATCTCGCCCCCACGCCTACCCTCGAGGTCCCGTGTATACAGCGCCCGCAGGCTCAGCGTCAGTCTCGGGACGAGTATGAATATCGGTGCGGACTCGGCTGTCCCGGTTAACACTGCCGACCATCCGTGTAACGTAACGTGGGTTACCAAAGACAGCGCATCGATGAGTGCGAAACAGAAGATGCTGGTTCGAAAGAATCCACTGTGTCAGCGTGTGTGTGGCGGACAGAAGCAGGAAGAGGCGGACGTACGTAAGAAAGTACAACATGCCATGCCTGGTGAGAAGGTTCATGTAGCGGCTCAGCCGGAACCGCTGTGTGGCTCTATGCATTCGAAGTGATTCCTTAATGAATCGAAGGACGACAAGCGAGCATAGCAGTAGGCCAAGAGTAAATCGGACGGTGACTACAGCAGCTTGTGACCACATTGGAGCATTGGATTGACGCATGCAAAAAGGAAAACCAAAGACTTGTTCGGTGATCGCTGTATGGCCGACAGAACATCGCATAAAAATAGCATGAGATGATAATTTGCATACCTTGGCGCTTCTTGGTATGGAAGATCACATAATGGAGCAGATATACGATCATTTCGACGGCGTAGAGCGCGAAGAGTAACCCAAGGAGGAGCTTCGACCGGTTGTACACCACCCACAGACGGAGGACCATCACTACTGCATCTAACGGTGTGATTTTTTTTTTTTTTTTGGAAGTAAACGTGAAATCTCACAATCGGCTGCACCGATGAATATCAAGGTAGCCCATCCACCGAAACAATGAAGGATGTTGCCTTGGAGAGGTAATTCAGCAGATTGGTCATCAGAAAGCGCAATAAACGTGCTCACAACTAAGTCAATATGATCAAAATTGCCTGACACTATCACGGACCGAGAGAAAGCGTAAATACACACGTCTACCACAAGTTCGAATTCATCAGCGTCCTTACCGGTTATCAACTATACAAAACGTTCACCTTTGTAGGGCAATGTAGGAAGAAACTTCCCACTGCGATTGAAATGAATCAGCTTCGCGAGCTCGGGATTTCATGGGTCGAACACACGGAGCTCATCGATTCTAGTGAACTGATCAGGGATCAAGATGGTTGTAGTGCATTGTAGCATACATGATCGAACACAACCCAAAATAACGAGCCTGGAGGTTAAACATGGACGGTGAGACCTCCCCAGGCATCACGGAGATGGCTAGGATACATACGAGAACAAACAATGTGGACACCCGAGTCCAGGGCTTTCTCTGCAGCCGCATCACCACATGTTGTTGACTCTGGAACAGTGCTCACTGACCCAAATATATGCTACCTGGAACAATCGTCAGCCAACCCGCTTCCAGGGGCACCATATCAATGCATACTTCATCCGGGAATGTAAGAACTGGCAATATTGAGGTCCATTGTCAGTGAAGAAGTACAACCGTGTTACTTACCATAGTCGTATCCCACAACAGTGAGGATGACAACTGGGCGCAGCGGTGAAATCGATGGACAAGAGACCCAAGGGTCAACGAACTTACGAGCTGCACTGTTGCAGTCCCGGATGCCCGAAACAACCTGCTGCAGAACGGAATCCATGAGCAGGATGCACGAGGCACCAAATCTCGCAGACAAGATGTAGCGGTAGTTCACGGACGAGGGACTGCACCCATAGAGAAACAAACCGGGATTAAGACAGCGGCGACCATCTCGTAAAGACACATATGTAGCCAGGTCGAATACGACAGGACTGACGGAAGCAAAGTGGGTTATTAATTTACCCAAATCACTCACAAATAAATAGTTGCTTGCCCCCGTAATGAGTGAGAAGATCCCCTCGGACTTTCGGACCCATAAAATGAACGCAAGAGCCATCAAAGTACGGTGTGAAGGGGGCTCGATAACCACGTGGCATCTGCGATGAATCAAAGGAAATAAGTGCTCAGTCATAGCTTGACCGCTCGTGGAGGCCTTCTTCCCTGTTAAAGTGTGACGCCATATCGGTCAAGGTAAGGTTTGTAATTGCGACCTGAGCTAACCCAAAATGGCGCGCTCATAGAGCAGGCCTTCGACAGAAAGCGGAGGCCACAAGCTAATCATGCGCACCTACGTCAGCATTATTGTGTGCATCGTCCGCGTCGGGATCAGCGAACTTTCGCGTGGGTACACGAACTGATGAGGGTAAACGCTTGACGCACCAGGACTCCCTCCCATACCCTCAACAGTCATGGGTAGACCCCACCCACATACTTGGAAGTTACTAGGGACTGTGTGTGCACATGGACGTGGGCTGGCAGCAGAGTGGGTGCGCACGCGGCGCGGTATAGCTATCGGTAGGCATACCTGGATGTAGGTTTGATGCGTACCAGGGTCGAACGAGAATGACGTCCGCGCACAGATACGGCTTAGACCGCAGCTGCGCCAGAAGGTACGGCTGCTATTGCACGAGGGCAAACGGTGCAAATTTCTGGTTTGCAGGACAAGTCGTGGAATGTATACATCCAGCCCGTCATACGACTCGCACCCGCTGCGAGAACGAGGACTCGCCGGGTCATCAAGGCTTCCTGGCTTTCGTTTGAGGCAGAAAGGCTTGAGGGGGTGGAGTGGGCCTGATCACATAATACCCCGCTCCCCTTGAAGTTGCCCACCTTGTGCCAATCGTCCCTTGCACTCACACGAGCCGTCCACGCCGTTTTACCACGCCTCGGTGCTGCGACGGCAAACTCAAGCTCCTCCCGTCCAGACCGTGGCTTTTTCTTGGTAGATCCCGGACGGAGTCTTAATACCTCAAGGTTGACCATCGGTCGATTCAAGGCAGTGATCGCTTGATCGTGTGATGGACGTATCCGACAATGACCCGTGAGCGCCTGAGCGCAGGCTAACCTCTAAACGTATAGACGTAAAAAAATCTTTTCCAGGAACGCCAGTCAGCGCTCAGCGGCTCAGCCATATCAGGTTTTGGCCCGCCATATTCGCTCATGTCACGGCGATATCGTGAAGATGGCGCGACGGCGGGCCTTGCCTTTTGTTCTCTCTTCCACACTTGCCTCTCCGAGCCACATGCTCACGCCGTGAGGCGGTGGACGTCGTCATACGCGGACGCGGAGCAGACAAGAAAAAAAAAAAAAGAACCCGCTGGATTCGGCCGATCACCTCCAAACGCTGACATCGGCACTCGGTCTCGATAGGCAAGTAGACTGCAGTACACCACACCACACAAGGCGCGTTCATACCCTCGCCTCCACCCGTATCCCTTCGCCCTCTTGCTCCCACTCTGCCTCGTCCTGCTGCACAGCATCTACGAACACGATCGTGCTCACGATCGTACCACGATCACGATCACGCCCAGAGATCGCCGTCGACGTCACGAGCCCAAATGCCGCGTCGAGCGTGTCCCATCCCCCCAGTCGTCGCTCCAAATCCCGTGCGTACAGCGCCCGCAGACTCAGCGTCAACCGCGGGGCAAGCACGAAGATCGGCGCCGACTCGACTGTCCCGGTCAGCACGAGCGACCATCCGTTGGAGGTGATGTTGGTCACAAACGACAGAGTGTGGACGAGCGCAAACGCGAGGATGCTTTTTTTTTTTTTCCGCGATCGCCCACCGTCAGTGCATACGGATGAGCAAGTGGGATCGATGGGGGACGTACGCGAGAAAGTAGAGCATCCCGTCTCTCGTGAGAAGGTTCATATAGCGGCTCAGTTGGAACTGCCTCGTCGCCCTGTACATTTGAAGCGACTCCCTGGTGAACCGAACGACGACGAGCAGACACATCAATGTGCCAAGAGCCAGTCGGGTGCTGACGACAGCCACTTGTGTCCACGTTGATCCAGCGCCAGACTGAAACCTGCACAACGAGAAACCGAGTACTCGTGCGGTAAACGCTACAAGATCGGCAAATGGGGAACATCTTATCGCATGGTGAGACGGACATTAGATCACGATCCACATACCCGTATAATTGTCAGAGTGGAAGACGGCATAATCGACCAGATAAACGATCAATTCGACAGCATAGAGCGTGAAGAGCGGTCCGAGGATAAACTTGGATCGGTTGTACAATACCCACACACGGAGGATCATCACCGCTGCATTTATCAATGTGATTCGTCTCTGTGGAAGGGGACGTGAACCTCACAATCGGATGCACCAATGAATATCAGGGTGGCCCATCCACCAAAATGAAGAAGTATGCTACCTGGAAGTACCCCTGAGCCGAGTGGCTGCTAAAAGGTACGATAAACGTGCTCACAACTGACCGAAATACGGTTGATGAGTTGGAAGTGTGACTGATTGCCAGTGGCACGGGATAAAGCATGACTACGTACGTCTACCAGATAATTAAATCCGTCAGCGTCCTCATTGATCATCGACAATGCATGTCAGAAATCACCTTTTCAGGGCCAGGTAGGAGGGAACTGCTCACTACGATGGAAATGGGTCAGCTCGGCAAACGTATCATACCGTCCACTGGACATACAAAGCTCATTGATGCTGGTGAACCGACCACGGGTCAGCCAACGTTGACTTTGGTACATGCAGACCTACACGACAGAACACAGCCCAAAGTAGCGAGCCTGAAAGTCGACCACGTTGAGCCTAACCGAGCATCATGGAAATGGCTCGGGTACACACCAGAACAAACAACGTGGACACGCGAGTCCAGGGTTTCCTCTGAAATCGTGTCAGAACGTATGCGTGGTCCGATAAAGTGTTTGTGGACCCAAATATATTCTACCTACAACAATCATCCGTCAGTATGTCGCGTGAGTGATCAGGAGGCACACCTCGTCCGAGAATGTCAGGACTAACAAAGTGTCAGTTTCGTGGAGCATGAAGACATACATCTGCGTTACTGACTATAATCATATCCGACAGTAGTGAGGATGACGACTGGGAAGAGGAGTGAGATAAGACTCGGGAGATTCAACAAGCTTACAAGCCGCGTAGTCACACTCCCGAATGCGTGCGACAACTTGCTGCAGAGCGGAAGCCATGAAACCGATCAAGGTAGCATTCCACGGAGGAGCCTTTGAGGGACTGCGCACATGGCAAAAGAGAGTGGAGAGCGTTAAGACAGCGGTGACCATTTCGTAAAGACACACATATAGCCACATCGTACGACAATAGTACCCGAATTGGTTTAGAATTCGGTAGAGGCGCGCGCTCCAATACGCAGTGCCCCGACAGCGCCCAGAGTGCTCCACGGCCATGAAAGATCACTAGGAGGAAATGAGCGTTCGGTCGCAAGTTGTTGTCGCTTCCCTTTCTGCAGCGAAGCGTGGTCACCTCATGTCAAGCCTTGCAAGGTGACCGTCCGTTACCGAGAACCGGAGCTAGCCCGAAAAGTGGCGTGTTCATTGATGGGCGGCTCCGGAATGTAGACGGGCTAGTTAGGCACGGGATCCCACGCCCGCAAGAGCTGATGGCGCGTCTCCGCGTCCGCTACGTCGGGATCTGCTTACCCCAACCGTTCGTGCACGCTACAGCCCGTATCGACCGATGTCGTATCACACACTGGGCTGCGTGTGCACTTGGGGGGGGTGATCTACTGCAGTAGCGCACGTGCACATGCACCCACCTCCGACAGAAACGGGGGGCGACCTCACATCGGGGCATTCGGAGGGCGAGGGGACACTGGGGTCCTACTGATTAGTTAGCATGTCCTACATAGAGCGATTGCTCCCCATTGGGACAATAATGGATATAGAAAAAAAAAAAATGCACCCAGCTGCGCGGCCCGGTACGACGCGGTGCGGTATGGCGGCACGCTGATCTCTTGTGCGAACAATGGCGGTCGTGGGTCGGCCGCAATTATGGACGTCAACAGGCTCAAGTGGTCCCCCTGGCCCTGGGGCCGAGTTTGGGTCTGGCGCACAAACAGGCGGCATTAGGACACGAGCATGGCGGTGTCTGCAAGTGCTGTACCAGCGTGGGCATACTCACTGTCAGTGTCCTCGGGGCGCACGTGATCCCCTTGTTGACATGGGCGACGTGCGCAGTGTTTACCGCCATTTTATTCACAGTCTTGTCGGTTGGCTAGGCACGCTCTTTCTGCTGTTTATCCCACCAAACCGTTGTGCTATGGCCCAAGCTCCGCAGATGCTCGTTCGGATGACTCGCTAGCAATCTCTCGTCGAAATCTCAAAGGAGACGTATGTTTGCACGTCCACGACAGCGTGACAATGCCACGTACACGTCGAAGGATGTCAGGGCGCGGGAGGGAGGAGTAGCAATATCGATGACAGCGTGAGTTGTCGTCTTGCCTCGCGATCGATAGTCCGTGAACGCATACGCTGGCACAAGAGGCAGCCAAGCATCTGTTGACAGTGTTTTTCTTGTTCCCCACTACGATTGCGAATGACCGCTTCGAAGGAAGGAGAGGTACAACCCCCGCCTCCACCCCGTCCAACTGCGACATCAATGTCACTGGAATGTAAGACGGCGGGTGAGACAACTGAGTGATTGGTTCCGTAGCGAAGCACTCTGGTTCGTCTTCGTCGAGAACAATCATTACTGTCTCCACTCTCGTACCATTGGCAACGTCGAGGTCCGTCTCCACGTTGAATGCGACCATGAAATGGATATCGGAATCGAATCCGGATGGCCCCCATGTTCGTCGGCGCCTGACACCAGTGAGAC
Organism: Boletellus ananas; assembly: GCA_038089895.1. Classification (NCBI taxonomy): domain Eukaryota; kingdom Fungi; phylum Basidiomycota; class Agaricomycetes; order Boletales; family Boletaceae; genus Boletellus; species Boletellus ananas. The sequence continues at coordinate 3,277 of JBBPLS010000283.1, read as the reverse complement.
GATTTGGCGGCCGAGGCAAAACGCTCACCAAGGTTAGGGGACGGTCCCCAATAGAATCCCGGGCAGGACAAACTTGAATAAAACGTTGTGTTCCGTTTTTGACGACGACGTTCATATGCTATTACCGTGTTCCAGTGTCGTCGAACCGAGTGACGAGGAGTGATCGAACTACCAGGGCACGTCAAAACGAAACCACGACCGGGTTTACCTGGGGAGTATGTCCACCTTGAACTCGACCAAGCACCCTGACGCGTTACATATGCACAGCACCTCCTTCCCGAGTCTAAATGACTCATCGCTCGGTCTGTCCGTCCAATTATCAAATTCAGCAGACCCGTCTGACATGGTGGTAGTACAATTTTCGGTCACCAAAACACTATGAGAAGAAACCCCTACTGTTGGCTGGAGCTTTAGCTGGGCAAGCAGTAATTATGAGCATTCACATGATCAAAAACGATCGACTCAGGCTCACCTCCAAAGCCTAACGCATAATTGGGAGCTGGTTTAGCTGGTTCCGCCCCGCGTGCCGATGTTAATGTTTTTGCTTCTGATGCTGGTGCTATTAATGTTGGTGCTGGTACCGGCTGTGGTGCCGGCGATGGGGATAGTCCGAGTTGCGGGACAGTCGTTGTTGACGCGGGTTTCTGGGGACGCCTCTTTGACATTCCCCCTTGACCCACAGCCGGAACTCGCGGTGCCGCATCCGCAAGCGGAGGCGGAAGCTCAACAACGCCGGAAGGGTCCACCCCACTTCCCGAAGGAAGTTGGATCGGAGAAGACGGCGGAGGGCTCACGCCCACGACAGATTGGGTCTCGTCCCCATCTTCTGCTCCCCACCCGCTCGCCCGTTCGCGTTGCCTCCAAACGCTATTCAAGGCGACCGGTGACGGTTGCATCGGTAAAGGGCAAGTCTCCTTCAAAAGCCGGGTGTGAATCCCGACGAGGATGTCGGCCCCGTGAGCGAGCTCATTGTGCGCGATGCGCCGCGCGAGCGCAGGAAAGTGGGCGACGACCTGAGGGGACCCGATGTGCGCATAGAGCACGTCCAGCTCCATCTCGAGCAACGCGGGATGCCTGACCCCCCCAACGCGCGTCATCAGCCACACGGCACGGCAGACGACGTGACGCACACGCACCGTGAAAGCAGACTGCACGAGAGCTCCCTGAGGATGTTGTGTTCCGACAGGCTGTTCCGGATAAACGAAAACGCTTCGTCCCGGAGATCGTCCAGGCCGACCTACGCCGACGATCTGTCACGCCGACCGCTGGGTGGCGCGAGACACGACGCTCACCTTGCACGCCAGACGGTACATGGATTTCGCGGAGCACCTGGGTTCGTCGAGCGCGCTCGTCGAGGATGCCTTGGGCTGCCCGTCGGGCGTCGCTGAACCGAGGGGCGAAAAGTTGAACGTGTGCATGTAGAGATAGTTGAGGAGCGTGTACCACCTAGAACGCCGATCGTCATCCCGTCCGGGGGAGAAAGGGCACCCGACACACGCACGTCTGGAAGGCCGTGTCTCTGACGAGCACATGCCGGCTTGCGAGGGATCGGAGACGCATCGCGGCGTGGTTTGGCAATGGCTTGTTGGAACGGCCCTGTTGGACCGCGGTGTCGCTGCTCGCCACCGATCCGGCGATAGGGAACAGCTCGTCCATGCTGGGTTGCTCCGGGCTCATGACGAACATGTCAGAGCTGACCGACTCGTCGTCGGACGAACTGGGCCGACAGATCAGTGTCAGGTCGCAGGGAAGACAGCGCCACTCGCTCGTCGTCGTCCCTGTGTCGAGCGGCCTTGTGGGATGTCCCCGACCGCCTCTGGGGGGGCGCCTCTCCGACGGGGTCATGGCAGTCGTCGAGATCGCTGTCGCTTCCATATCCATATTCGTCGACGGGGACGTTGTGGGGAACATCATGATCATCGATGAGGTCGATCAACGAAGGATCGGAGGGATTTACGTCCGAGCCCAGCACTCCACGTCGCCGTCAACGACACGCGTCGTCTCGCAAGCGCAAGACTCACGATCCAAAAAGTACTTGGAGCTCTTGGCCAAGAGGACGTTGTTGGCGCAGAGGACGCGGGGCCTGACGGCACGACGCGAGGGGAGGGACCGCGCGGAGAAGAGATGGAACTGGGTGTTGACGAGCTCCTCGCCGAGGAGGGATTTCCTCAGCAGCTCTTCGATGCGCTCTTGCTTGGTGGAGTCGGACATGGGGTGCGTCGGCAGGAGGGTGGGTCGCACGAGCGCTCACTTTTAGATACGGTGAGATGTTGCGCCCAGCCTCGTGTGCAGGCGACGTACGTACCATCCCAACACCCGACATGATAGAACCACCCTAGGGACAAAGGTGGGCCTCGAGTGCAGCACGGCCGGTGAAAACGCGCGATAGAACGAAGCCTTCTCTCCCCGCTTTTCGCCCTCCGCGACGCTCATCGAGGGCGGGTTCAGGTCCTCATCCCCCATGGCTTTGCAGCACCGCGACCTGCCCGTCCGTCTGATGGGCCGCAGCGGTCTCGTTCGAGATCGGACGCCACGCCCCACCGTGAAGGACGTCGAGCAGTGACAACCATCACACCATGCCCCGTCCTCGTGGTCATCACGATCGCCTTTGCGCCTTCGGGGACCCAACCCTCTTATCAGGCCCCACCTGCCTGCCTGCTGCGAGCCCCTTCTCTCCCTCTCAGCCATGTCCCAGCGCAGGCATCCGTATGCATGGCCAGGGTACTATCCACCCCCGGGGAGCCACTTTCCGCCCTGGACGGCCCCGAGCCAGGCCCCGGCCTACTACCTCCCCGCCTTCCATGCCCCGTGGAGCGCAGATCCCCTCGGCGACGGACAGACCAAGACGAGGCAAGACGACGGCGTGCAGCGCACGACCGCATCCATGCACCAGCACGAGGCCTACCGATTCTGGACGCTCGTCCGGCGCCTATTTCGTAAGACGCCCTCGCCCGGCCTCGTCTGGCACCGCTGACGACCCCCGCAGCGGGCAACCGGCGACAGCGCACGAGGGCAGCCCCGGTCCCACACGACGACCGGCAGAGACCGTACAGGCACCCCGTGGCTCGCCCCGCCCCTCCCCTCCGCCCGAGCGCCTCCTCGGCCCCCTCGACCCGCCCGGACGACCCCCGGGCGAGCCTGCGCCAGCGCAGCACACACGCCCCCCAGCGCCTCCCCGCTGACAGCGTACACCCCCGCCCCGCCGCCCCCGCCCCCATCCTTGCACCCGCACCCGCCCCCGCACCTGCGCACCCCTCCAAACCCGCCCCGCCCCGCC
>JBBPLS010000282.1:0-28779 GCA_038089895.1 Boletellus ananas | reverse complement strand
TTAGCCCTTAGTACATGCTTCCATTGATACACCAACACTTTGTTTATATGTGTTTGTCCCCCAGAGTTATTCAATGAACAATCAAAAAGTGCAAAACATTGGGACAATTTTGTGAGTCACTGTATTGGAATGTGGGGGGAGAGTTGGTCATTCTGAAGAACATGATGGTTGGTTCAAAAAGTCTGTGATGGGTGATGAAGGTGGCTTTCCATTGATCCCTGTCTTTGATGTGGACATTGTTGTACTCCCAGTGAACATCAAATTTGGTAAAGACAGTAGTGTCCTTCAGTTTGTTGATGAGATCAGAGATGAGGGGAAGGAGATGGGCATCTCGGATGGTATGTTTGTTGAGGTACCTGTAGTCTTGACAGGGTTGGAGTCTGCTGTCCTTTTTCTTGACAAAAAAGAAGAGGGAGGCTTGAGGAGATTTTGAGGGACAAATTTTTCCAGACTTCAAATTTTCATTGATGAAGTTGTTGGTGGCTTGTTGTTCAGCGGAGGAGAGAGGGTAGAGTTTCCCTATCTTAGGGGCAAAGGAGTCTTTGAGGTTGATGACATGATCATAGGGGTGAGAGGGAGGTATGTGGTCGGTGGCTTCCTTGCTGAAGACCTTGGCAAACTCCACATAGGTTAAGGGAAGTTCTTTCTTGGGTTTGGCCAGCTCTGCTTGCATGACCAATTCAGTAGAAAGGGTAAGCTTTTGAACATATTCAATAAGCAAAGGGTTCGCGATCCAGGATCCATAACATTGGACCCAGTTGAGGTGGTAGAGACCAAGGCCTTGGACAATGTAGTTGTCAGGATCTTCAGTGTTGTTATACTTTCGGAAGCCCAAGAGTTCTATGGCATTGAGGGTGGTCTCTTTTCTCGGGTTAACTGGTGAAGGAAGGGAGGACAGGGTGTGGGTAGTTCTTTTAGTGAAAATGGTGTGAGTGTTCTAGTGGCTTTTCATAAGAAGAGCAGATTTATCTTGGTCTATAGGGATTAGGACTTGTCTGGCCTTCCAGTCAATGGTGGGGTTAGTGGCTTTTAGCCATGGATGGCCAAGGATAGCATTTTCTTGTCCTCCATTGAAGATGTAGAAGGTGATTCATTGTGTGATGCAACCAATCTGGGTGTGAAGTATGGCTTTGTACTTGCAGGTAGTATTGGTGGACATGTCAGTATTTCAAATGGAGAAGGGATGTTTGAGGGGGGTGATGGGAATGTTATTGTATTTAACAAAGTCCCAGTCAATGCAGTTGATCTGGGCTCCTGAGTCAAGGATAGTGGTGGTTTTGATAGTTTTCATAGTGAGGGGGGAAATGATGAATTTCAATGCGAGGTACAAGGAATTTCATTTGGTCTTGGGTACACTATGTATCATAGTGGAGGGGGCCGATGTTGAGGTGGGTCTCTGTTTTGAAAATCCTAAGAGAATGCTTTGCGCCCTGACTTCCTGATGGTGGTGTTATGTTCCTCTTCTACTTCCTCCACTGAGGCAGAGCTTTCTACTACCACCACTTTCTTGGCATGGAAGGGGTTGTTGGCATAGGGGGTAGGGATGTCATTGGTCTTGGGGCATTCCTGAGCCATGTGTCCTTTTTGACGGCATTGGAAGTAGTGTCCCTCTTTTTGGAATTGCTCCTGTTCTGTGGGAGTAAGCTTGGTAAGGTGGTCGACCTCCATAGTGTTGGGGTCATGAGTAGGGGTAGCTTTGGTGGGCTGAAAGACAGCCTGGGTGTGGATTGAGTGTTGCTTAGCTACTGTGGCAGCGAAGCGTTTCTGGGACAAGAACTGGTCAATATGTTTGTACCAGTCATCGGGTGTTGTAGGGATGGTGTCAAGACCATAAATGCAGTCAGAAAGCCAAACTGGAATTCCAGCTCATAAGTAGTGAATGATGGTGGTGGCATTGGTGGTGGAGTTGAGGTTGGCTTTGATGACTTTCATTTTAAACTCTGCAAGATACTTGGGGAGGTATTTGTCAGAGCAGACATGGGTGTTGGTGAGCCAAGTGGTAGCCTTGGCTTCAGTGTTGTTGTTTTTGAATGTGGTGTTAAAATCTGTGATAAAGTCCTTCATGGTTCCAAAGGAGTTGTTGTCAAGGGCTTTTTTAATGTGAACCTGGGCCTAGTTCTTGGCTGTCCCTTCTTTCATGGATGAGAGAGCAAAGCCTATTTGCTTCTCATCAGTGTTGTTGATGGTGCGGTTGATGAGCACATAAGTGCAGACAGTGTTGAGCCAATGCTCAGCAGAGGCGGGAGAGCTGTTAAAGTCCTTAGGGGGACTGAGGCAGAGTTCGGTGGGTTTCGATGAAGACATTCTGGGGAATGATGAAGGGGGAAGTGGTGGTAGGGGTACAGGGGGTCTGGATGTGATGAGGGTAGGAGTATTAAGGGGTTTGGGAGGCAAGGGTATGAAAGTGATTGGGGGGCATGGTTCGTTGACTATGCAGTATGCAAGTTTGAGGGTTTCATCTTGTTCCTCCTGAGTGGGGAGAAAGAGATCAGAGGGAGTGCTGGAGTTCTGGGGTGTGGGTTCTGTGTCAGAGTCTGAGGCGGGTTTGTCAATGGAATGCCACCAGTCTGGGGTGTTGGGGGTCTGGGAAATCTTGGTTTGTGGGAAAAGGCACTACTTGATGGTAGGCCTAGAGAGAAGCTAGTCTTTTGTTACATTTGGCATGGGTAGCATCGAATGTAGACTCAAAGTCTAGTCGATGGCTCAGTGGGTATGAGGTTATACTGTAAGGACGAGAGTTGCTTAGCAGGTCAAGGCTAAGGCCACACTAGGACAGTAGTCACTAGGTGGGTTCAAAGTTCAAGGGGCCGGCCAAGGAGCAAGGCTCACTTGGTGGATTGAGGGGGTCCGAGGTAAATGAGGCTAGACTGAGTAAGACTAGCTTAGGGAATACTGGCCTAAGTACTTAGGTTTATATATGTATGAGAGTGCACACAGACCAAGCTGTGCTGATAGTGTATCAGAGATAATGAGTCATGGGTAACAAGTCAGTGGGAAAAGGATGACAAAGCATAGGTAATCAAAATGAGTCAATGGAAAAAGAGAAGACCATGGAATGGAAGAGAAGTCCTGTGTGCAAGACACAATGACTTAGTGGAAACAGTGTCCATGTGGTGCGTGATGTGACCGGGTGAGAGAGTAAAGTGAAGCATGTGAAGATGAAGAAAAAGGAATTGTAACAGAGATAGGTTTCCAGTCCCTGGTTGATGCATTCTGTTTCTCTGTCAGTTTGTGGATGATAGGCAGTGGAGAGGGCAAGGTCATATTGGAGGAGGTAGGATAACTCTCTAGCAAAGGCTGAGGCAAACTGGAGACCTCGATCTGAGATGCATTTGTCATGTAGGCTGAAGTGGAGGAACATGTGTTTGAAAAAGAGTGCCACTACTCCTGCTGTGTCAATGGAAGAATGACAAGGGAGGAAAATTACCCCCTTTGTAAGGTCATGGTTGGCCATGACCAGAATGGAGTTGAAGCTGGAGGACAGGAGCAGGGCTGTAATGAGATCAACTGAGAGTTGCTGAAAGGGGTGAGTAGCAACAGAGGAAATAGGAGCCAGTGGTAGCACAGTTGGATGTGTGAGCATCTTGTTGGCCTGACACATGGAACAACCAGCAACAAAGTGGCAAAGGAAAGAGGAGAGACTGGGCCACCAATAATTGCACTGCATGAGGTGGAGCAGGCAAAAGAAACCCCCATGACCACCAGTGGGGGATTTGTGGAGGATACAGACCAGGAAGGTACAAGCCAATTCTGGGATGTAGAGTCGGTTTTGGAAGTAGATTAATCCATCAGTAAGTCACCAATCTGACCAAGAAGCACACAGAAGAAGGGAATGGCCCTGTTCCAGGGCTGCTAGGGCATCCACAACCAGGGGGTCAGAGGATGTGGAAGACATGATGTCATTGACAAGAATGACATCCAGTGCATAGACAAAGTGGGTGGTAGAAAGTAAAGTGACATTCTGATTATCATCTTGGGTATCCATGCTTGGAAGGTGAGACAAAGCATCAGCAGGACCCATAGCAGCATCTGGGGCATGTTGGAATACTAAATCAAAGTCCTGAAGGAATAGCATCCATCAGGCCTAGTGACAAGATAACTTATGTGGTTGCTTGAAATAGGCCAGGTTCTTATGATTGGTAATAATGGTGACCTTGTGGGGGGTGCCAGTGAGGTAGTGGCACCATTCCTCCAAAGTGTGGATGACTGCCCACAGTTCCTGATCATAGATATCATAGATATGTTCCTCTAGGGTGAATGTCTTTGAGAAATAGGAACAGGGATGGAGATCACTGTTGATATCCTTCTACATGAGAATTGTGCCAGAAGCCACAAGAGAGGTATCAGTCATGACCCAGAAAGGTTCAGCTGGATTAGGCAAACAGAGTACTGGTTGCCATGTGAAGGCATCCCATATGGTGGTGAATGTGTGTTGGCAATCAGATGACCAATTCTATTGGGCATTTTTCTTGGTTAGATCATGTAGGGGACAGCAGAGAGTGGAGAAGTTGGGGATGAATTTCCAATAAAAGTTGCAAAAGCCTATGAAGGACTGCATGGCTCTCATTGACTTAGAAGGGGACCAATTGCAAATGACAGAAAGTTTAGCAGGGTCTAGCACAATCTGTCCCAGGTGAATAATCATCCCTAGGTATTCCACCTTGGCCACATTGAGGAAACACTTTGATAATTTCAGGAAGAGGTGATTCTTGCGCATGCATTGGAGAACATGTTGGGTATAATCATCATCATCATCTTGGTTGTTGGAGTGGATGATCAGGACGTCCATATAAATGATGGGCCATCCCTCAGTGACCATATCTCAGAAAATGTCATTCATCAAGGCCTAGAAGGTAGGAGGAGAATTGCACATGCCAAAGAACATTATCAGAGGTTCAAAGAGATCAAAAGGGGTAATAAAAGTAGCCTTCCATGTGTCTGATGGTATAATATGGACATTGTTGTAACCCCAATGGATATCCATCTTGGTAAGAATGGTAGACCTGTGGAGCTTGTCCATCAGCTCCAAGATCAGCAGAAGAGGGTAGGCATTTTTGATGGTGTGTTCATTGAGATACCTGTAGTCCTGACAGGGTTGTAGGCCACCATCCTTTTTCTGTACAAAGAAGAAGGGTGAGGCCTGGGGGGATTTGGAGGGTTTAATCTTCCTAGACTTTAGATGTTTGTCAATGAATACCTTACACACCTCCATTTCCTTGGGGTTTAAAGGATATATTTTAGCAACCTGTGGTATGAAAGAAGGAGCAAGGTTGATTGTGTGGTTGTAAGGTCTATGTGGGGAAAGTTCACTGGGTGTGGGTTTGTTAAATACATCCTGGAAGGCTTGGTATTCTTCTGGCAAAGGTGTTATGCAGGGCATACCTCAAGTGACTAAGACTAAGACCTTACAGGCAGGATGCTCATGAAGAGGTACAACTCAGCCTGAAGAGATGAAGGGACTGTACACCGGTAGAGGTGGTCTTGAGACTATATGTTCTGAAGAATGGGCTAGAGACTGAGGGCCCAAAGGTGATGAAGGACTAAGGTGCCTGAGGAGGCCTGAGGGACTTGGGAGGACTCAAGAGTACACATAGATTGTGCAGATCGAGAATGCAGTACAAAGGGATAGACTAAGGTTTATATACTTGAAGAAAGGGTGTATGGACCAAGCTGAGTGAAGGGACGCGTAAGCATAGAACTTTGTAGAATGCAATGGAAATCAGAAGAAGAATAAGCAATGATGACAATCATTGCTGCAGAAAACTAAGCGATGACAAAGAAGAAGAAGAAGAAGAAGAAGAAGAAGAAGAAGAAGGAAGGGGAGCTAAAGAGGTATAATGCTCACATGGGAACCACTTGTGATGATAATAAAGTGAACATAGTTGTAGAAGAATATACTGAAGACGGAAGAACAACATGGGTGAAGTAGAGAAAGAAAGATGATACCATGGAATAGGAAGGAAATTGTAACATTACCCCCTTCATATACTCGAGCTCCTGGCTCAAAGACCTCAATGTCCATCAACTGATGAAGGTGGTCCAGTGTGGAGCACAGTGGCTTGTTCCACAGTGTAATGTTCAAGTGGACAATCATCAACAAGGTGACCAACCTCATGGCAGCAAGCGTATGTTCTAGTGGGACAGAAGTGGGGTCCATGGCCCCAGCACAGGCAGTATGAGCAGCAGGTAGTAAGGCAACAGTGAGCAGGATGACCAGGTGTGAGGATGTGACAGGAAGGGCAACAGTATTCAGGGCAATCATCTTGATAGTAACCCAGTAAGTTACAGTGGTAACAACAAGTGGATGGGGTGGCTGGGGAGCGGACCAAGGGAGATTTGATGGTTTGGATTGCCAAAGAGAGGACTTGTTGCCTGTTGGGGAGGAGAATGACCTGGAGATTGACTCAGTTGTGAGCGAGGATGGTTTGGTCTATGTGGTAGTCATCAGATGGTTACAGTGGGGATGGAGGAGAAGGTGGAGCGGTATCAGAGAGGCGAGCTAGAAGAGGGGGAGGAGAAGATGGAGGGGGAACAGCCAAAGGGGAAGGGGATTGAGGCATAGCCATGAGAAGAGAATGGTATCAGTCATGAGCATCCATGGGCATGGAGAGGAAGACATTGCAAAAAATAGGGTATACTAAACAGGGTTCAAGTTGTTCAATGAAAACATGGAAACTATGGAGGTGAAGAAGAGTGAGGACACATTCAGGAATACGATTGATCAAGAGACGAAGGGGAAGATTGAAGTTCACAGGTAAATCAGAAGGTGTGGATTGAAAATGCAATCTCTGGGAAGAAGAGGCATTGAAGAAAAGGCATACTAGTTCCTGAGAGATCTCATCCTCCTGGAACAGAGGATCACTTTTGATGGTGTGGACAAGGGTGGAAGTGGCAAGGATGCCTGCGTAAAGCATGGAAATAGAGGAAGTGGGAAGAAAGGTAGGTTGAACAGGACGTGAGCGTAAAGGTGATGAAATAGAGATAACGGAGTGAGAGGGAGAAGAGGTAGGCAATTGGGAAGAAGACATGGTGAGCATATTCAAAAAGGGGGAGTGAGGCTAAGAGAAAAATGGCCAAGTGGAGGAAGGCAAGGGACATCATTCTATCATAGGTTATGGGTCTTCTTATAGCTGGAGAGGATGGCTTGTGCATGACGGAGATTACTCTCTGGTTCCCACATGTTCTCAGATGCTGAGTAACCTTTCCATGCGGTCAGGTACTGATAGCAGCCAGGGGAGCCCTTGTGTGAGAGAATGCTATTGACTTCATATTCTTCTTTGCCATCAATGACATCAGGTGGTGGAGTGGGAAAAGAAGGTCCATGTGCTTTTGTGGAGTGGTGTGGTGATAGAAGAGTGGCATGGAAGACATCATGAATTTTCTATGAGGGTGGGAGATAGAGGCAGTAGGTGATGTTATGCAGGGCATACCTCGAGTGGTCAAGACTAGGTTCTGATGGGCAGGACACTCACGAAGAGGTATGACTCAGCCCAAGGGACAAGGGACTATATGTTCATTGGAATGGACTAAGACTGAGGGCCCGAAGGCAATGAAGGATGATGCCTGAGAAGGCCTGAGGGACTAGAGGTGACTCAAGAGTACATGTAGATTGCGCAGATCGAGAATAGAGATACAAAGTGGTAAAGTAATGGTTTATATACTTGAAGAAATGGTGCATGGACCAGGCTGAGTGAAAGGGACATGTAAGCGTGGAACATTGTGGAATGCAAAGGAAAGCGGAAGGTGAGTAAGCAACGATGACAATCGTTGCTGCAGAAGACTAATTGAAGATGACAAAGAAAAAGAGGAAAGCTAAAGTGGTAAAATGCTCACACGGGAGCCGCTCGTGATGATAACGAAATGGAGGTAATCATAGAAGTATACTCCAAAGATAGGGGAACATTGGGGATGAAGTAGAGAGAGAAAGAAGATACCACGGTATACAAGGGAAACTGTAACATTACCCCCTTCATATGCTTGAGCCCCTGGCTTGAATATCTCAATGTCCATCAACTGATGAAGGTGGTCCAATGTGGAGCGCAGTGGCTTGTTCCACAGTGAAATGTTCAAATGGACAGTCATCAATGAGGTGACCAACCTGGTTGCAGTGAGCACATGCTCTTCTGGGACAGAAGCGAGGTCTGTGACCCCAGTGCATGCAGAAGGAGCAGTGGGTTGTAAGACAACAGTGAGCGGGATGACCAGGTGCAAGGACATGACAGGAAGGGCAACGGTATTCAGGGCAGTCGTCTCGATAGTGGCCCAGCAAGTTACAGTGGAAACAGCGGGTAGAGGCAGTGGCTGGGTGACAGATGAAAGGAGATTCGACAGTCTGGGTTGCAGAGGAGAGAACCTGTTGTCTGTTGGGGAGTGTGATGAACTGGACATTTGCTTGGTTGTGGGAGAGGATGGTTTGGTCTATGTGGTAGTCATCAGACAATGGGGTTGGGGACAGAGGAGATGGAGTGGATGAGGAGGTGGTATTGGAGAGACGAGTAAGGAGAGGGGGAGGAGACAGTGGGGAAGGGACGAATAAAGGGGAAGGGGACTGGGGTGTAGCGGCAAGAAGGGACTGATATCGATCACGAGTGTCCATGGGCATGGAAAGGAAGACGTTTCTAAAGATAGGGTAAACTAGACGGGGTTCAAGTCATTCAATGAAAACATGAAAACCATGAAGGTGAAGAATGGTAAGAATGCATTCGGGAATGCGGTTGATCAAGAGACAAAGAGGGAGACCAAAGTTCGCAGGTAAGTCAGAAGGGGTGGATTGAAAATGGAAACATTGAGAAGAGGAGGCATCGAAGAAGAGGCGCACTAATTCCTGGGAGATCTCATCCTCTTGGAATAGAGGGTCATTTTCGATGGCGTGGATGAGGGCAGGAGTGGTGAGGATGCCAGCATAAAGCGTGAAGATAGAAGAAGTAGGAAGAAAGGTAGGCTGAACAGGACACGAGCGTAAAGGTGAGGAGATAGAGATAACAGAGTGTGTGGAAGATGAAGTGGAAGACTGGGATGAAGGCATTTTGTACGTATATGAAAAGGGGAAGGAAGGCTATGAGGAATATGGTCAAGTGGAGGAAAGCGATGGACATCGTTCTATCATAAATTATGGGTCTTTTTATATCTAGAGAGGATGGTCTGTGCGTGGCGGAGATTACTTTCACGTTCCCACATATTTTCAGATGATGAGTAACCCTTCCATGTGGTCAGGTACCAATAGTGGCCAGGGGAGCCCTTGTATGAGAGAATGCCGTCCACTTCGTATTCTTCTTCACTGTCAATGACATCAGGTGGCCAAGTGGGAAAGGAAGGTCCGTGTGCTTTGGTGGAGTGGTGCGGCGATAGAAGAGTGGCATGGAAAACATTGTGTATTTTCCATGAGGGTGGGAGACAGAGGCGGTAAGTGAGCAGTGATAAGACCTGGGAGATCTCAAAGGGTCTGAGGCGTTTCAGGGCAAGTTTTCTAGAAGGGTAAGGAATGTGGAGATTAGTCGCCTCTAACCAGACCTTATCTCCAACTTTCCAAGGGGAAAACTTCCGTGTGACATGTTGAGCCATTAGTTGTTGGGCTGACTCATGAGCGGCAAGGGCTTTCTTTCTAGATTCTTCCAGGTGGGAGAGACAGTTGGTGAGGGCGGGAATGAATGTGGTTCCTAGAGGGGGATAGGCGTGAGGTTCATAGCCAAGCATGAGGGAGAAGGGGGACACTTTGGTGGATGAGTGGGGGGAGGAGTTGTGTTGGAACTCAGCCGTGATGATGAAGGAGGACCAGGTGTTCGGTTGGTTGGTGTAGAAGATGCGTAGGTACGTTTCAATCTCCTGATTGACCCGTTCCGTCTGTCCATCCATCTGTGGGTGGTAAGTGGTGGAGAGGTGGACATCATAATGGAGGAGATGGGCAAGTTCTTGGGCGAAGGTAGAGGCGAACTGTGGACCACAATCAGAGATGATAGAATCGTGGAGACTGAACCTTTTGAACACATGATTGAAAAATAATAGGGCAACTCCTGCAGCGTCAATAGTTTTGGTGCATGGAATTAGAATTACCCCCTTCATAAGGCCGTGGTTGACCATGACCAGCAAAGAATCAAAGTCGGAGGACAAAGGAAGGTCGGTGATGAGACCCATGGATAACTGGCAGAAGGGAAGCGTGGTGGTCGAAGGGATCGGGGTAAGCAGGGGAGTGGTGGGGTGAGTGTTGACCTTGGACTGTTGACAAAGAGCACATCCTGCAATAAAACTTTTGACAAAGGTAGAGAGGCCGGGCCACCAGAAGTCGCGTTCAATGAGGGTTTTGGTGTGGAAAAAGCCCATATGGCCAGTGGTGGGGGACGAATGAAGGGCATGCAGGAGGGCAGTATGAGAGGCTGGGGAAATGTACATGTGATGGCGATAGAAGAGATGGCCATTATCGAAGGACCAATCGGAGAGGGTGGAGCAAGGAAAGAGGGGGGATCCGTCCTGGAGTCCCTGGAGTGCGTGGAGGACGAGGGGGTCAGAGGTGGTAGAAGAACGAATGGATTTAGCTAGAGAGAGGTCAAGGGCTTGGATAATCTGAGGGTCGGGGAGGATGGGAGTAGCCATGTTATCGAAGGTGGTGTTGACAGAGTCCTTTTGAGAGAGAGCATCTGCTGGGGCCATGCAGGTACCAGGGGTGACCTGCCAGATGAGGTCAAAATCTTGGAGGAAGAGGGACCAGCAGGCTTGACGACGAGAGAGCTTGCATGGGTCTTTGAGATATGAGAGGTTCTTGTGATCAGTGAGGACAGTGACTGGGTGAGAGGTACCGAGGAGGTATTGTTGCCATTCCTGGAGAGTGAGGATCACAGCAAGGAGTTCCTGATCATAGATGTCGTAGTTCCATTCGGCAGGGGAGAAGGTCTTGGAGAAGTAGGCATAGGGATGAAAGTCGCCATTTGAGTTGGTCTGGAGAAGGACTGTGCCAGCTGCGAGAAGGGAGGCATCAGTCATTATAGAGAACAGTTTTGAGACATTAGGGAAGGCAAGGACAGGTGATGAAGAAAACCTTTGCTTAAGGGTGTCAAAGGTGCATTGTTGAAGGGGGGTCCATTGCCAGGGTTCATCCTTGCGAGTGAGGAGGGTGAGGGGGGCAACAAGATCAGAGAAGCCAGGGATGAATTTGTGGTAGAAATTTGCAAACCCGAGGAATGAGCGGATACCTTTGACCGAAGTAGGGGGTTCCCAGGTGTTGATGGTCTTGAGTTTGGTGGGATCCATCTGGATACGTCCTTGACCGATGATAAGACCGAGGTATTCCATTTGAGGAACGTCGAAGAAGCACTTGGAGATCTTGAGGGAGAGCCCATGTTTGTGGAGCCGGAGGAGAACTCATTTGGTATGTTCATGGTGAAGGTCTATGTTGTCTTTAGTGTATATGCCGATGTTGTCCATGTAGATCTTGAGCCATCATTCCGCGATCATATCAGCAAAGATGTGATTCATGAATGCCTGGAATGTTGAGGGTGTATTGTTGAAACCGAAAAACATTACTGTGGGTTCGAAAAGGCCAAGGGGAGTGATGAAGGCTGCCTTCCATTGATCCTCTTCTTGAAGCCTAATGTTGTTATATCCCCAGCGAACGTCCAACTTGGTGAACAGTGTTGAGTTCTTCATGTCGTCGATGAGTTCAGAGATGAGGGGGAGTGGGTAGGTGTTACGAATAGTGTGCGAGTTGAGGTATCGATAATCCTGGCAGGGTTGGAGTGTACTGTCCTTCTTAGGTATGAAGAAGAACAGGGAGGCCTGAGGGGATTTCAATGGGACAATGCGACCAGTTTTAAGGTTTTCTTCAATAAAAGTTTGACAGGCTTCATGTTCAGCGGGATTTAGTGGGTAAATCTTGGCGATCTTTGGGACAAAGGATGGTTTTAGTTCAATGGTATGATCAAATGGACAATGTGAAGGTAGGACACTGAATAGTTTCTCAGAGAAGACATCAGCGAATTCCTTACACCAGGAGGGAACCTCTTGTTCCTGAGGTTTCTCCTTTTGGGTGAGTTCCATGGACAGGGTGATCTTTCTGAGGTGTTCCGGGTATTGGTCAGTAGGGTTTTCTGTCCTGGGTGGACTCTCACGTAGAGGTACTACAGCATCCAGGAGGGTGAGGGTATTGTCAGACCAATTGATGAGCGGGTTCTGTTTCTTGAGCCAGGTCATACCTAGGATGACGCGAGGGGATCCGAGTGAGGTTACTAGGAAGGTTACTGTGTCCGAAATTCTGGGGAAGGTGATGTTGGCTGTGATGGTGTATTTGATGGTTCCTTGATGATTAGGCGTTCCATCAATGTTGTAGGCTGTGAGGGGCTGAGGGAGTCATCTTATAGCTGAGCGAAGGTGGAGGACTAGGGAGGTGTCGATGAAGTTGTTGGTGGCACTGCAGTCAATGAGAGCAGTGGTGTCGACGCTTTGGGATCTCGCTTGTAGGTGGACTGGGAGACACATAGTTCATTCATTGGATAGTCCTATGATTACAGTTGAGATGTCTAGGGAAGGAGACGTCACTACTTCTTCCCTTACTGAAAACCCGAAGAGGGTTCTTCCTTAGGAGCATCCTCGAAGCAGAGCTTGAGGGTCTGTAAAATCTTGCCCTTATCTTTTCCGGAGGAGCGGAGGTTGTTGACATAGGTTTTGAGGGCTGTGGGGTTCTTGGCTGGAGGAGGGGCACTAGGTGGGGTGACTGTGGTGGCAGCTTGTACTTGCTGAGGAGGTCTGGGATGGTTGGTGGGGGTGGATGCAAAAGTGCAGCATTGCTGTGCATTATGGCCTTTCTTTCTGCAATGAAGGCAGAGGCCTTCTCTGAAACATCGAGCTCTTTCAGTGGGGGTAAGCTTGGAGATGCAGATGGTGTCCACTTTCATGGCATTGGGGTCTGGGGCAGAGGATCGAGGGGCGAGTGACAAATGGTGTTTGTTGCCCTTGCGGAGGGTGGCGATGCGGGCTTGCTGGGCATGGAAGGTTTTTGCCTTCTCAATCCACTCTTTGATGGTAGTGGGGATGGTGGTCATAGAGAGGATCATGATGGCTAGTTGTTGATCTAACCTGAGGGAGAATATATTGATGAGGGTGTCGTCGTTGGACATCCCTGCCTTTGCTGAGAGGTTCTGGAAGTCAGTGATATACTTCTGGAACCCGTCATCCATCTCGCTATCTGGGCATTTGAAGGACTTCTGTATGAGCTTGGCAAGCTCGGCATGTGCGGTTGCTTTGGTGTCAAAGGGGTAAAATGTGGACTAGAAGTTTTCGACGAACTTGTTGAAGGTTTTCTCTGTGGAGGGGACATTGGGATCACTCATGCGGTCGAGCCACATCTCAGAGAAGGGGACTCCTTGTCCCTTACTTGTCTTGTTTAGCGTGGTGAGGGTTCTTTGGTCATCTCAGGAGAAGAGGGTGGGGTTGATCGAGAAGTATGCCTTCATAGATTTGATCCATCGGGTGGCATCGGCGGGTTCTCTGGAGAAGTCTGTGGGGAGGGCGGCTTTAAGTTCCGTCATGGTGGCTAGGGGTGCTGGGGCTAGGGCTGGGGCTAGTGCTGGGGCTGGGGGTGCTGGCCAAGGTTGAGATCTCAGGGGTGCAAAGACTGGGGGTGTTATGGGACTGGGGTTGCTGGGGTACTGGGAGGCAAAAAGCCTGTGACGATGTCTGGGGGTGGGGGGCTGGGGTGTTTCTGGGGTATGAGGGGTCGATGGAGATGTCGACATGAACTCCTCGTCTGAGGACTCTGGGGCTGTGATACAAGGTATGGTGACTGGGGGTGTCCTACTCCTCGATAGGAGGGATGCTGGAGATTCTTGATCTTTTGTTATGCAGGGCATATCTCGAGTGGTCGAGACTAGGTTCTGATGGGCAGGACACTCACGAAGAGGTATGACTCAGCCCAAGGGACAAGGGACTATACGTTCATTGGAACAGACTAAGACTGAGGGCCCGAAGGCAATGAAGGATGATGCCTGAGAAGGCCTGAGGGACTAGAGGTGACTCAAGAGTACGCATAGATTGCGCAGATCAAGAATGGAGATACAAAGTGGTAAAGTAATGGTTTATATACTTGAAGAAATGGTGCATGGACCAGGCCAAGCAAAAGGGACATGTAAGCGTGGAACATCGCGGAATGCGAAGGAAAGCAGAAGGTAAGTAAGCAACGATGACAATCGTTGCTGCAGAAGACTAATTGAAGATGACAAAGAAAAAGAGGAAAGCTAAAGTGGTAAAATGCTCACACGGGAGCCGCTCGTGATGATAACGAAATGGAGGTAATCATAGAAGTATACTCCAAAGATAGGGGAACATTGGGGATGAAGTAGAGAGAGAAAGAAGATACCACGGTATACAAGGGAAACTGTAACAGGTGAGTGGAGATAGGACCTGAGAGATCTCAAAAGGTCTGAGATGTTTCAGGGTGAGTTTTCTAGAAGGGTAAGGAATGTGGAGGTTGGTCATTTCAAGCCAGACCTTATCTCCGACCTTCCAGGGGGTGAATTTCTGGGTGACATGTTGGGTCATTAGTCATTGGGCCAACTTATGGGCCACTAGAGCTTCCTTTCTAGATTCTTCCAGGTGGGAAAGCCAGTTCATGAGGGCAGGGATGAAGGTAGTTCCTAAGGGAGTGTAGGTGTGGGGTTCATATCCAAGCATGAGGGAGAAGGGGGAGACCTTGGTGTACAAGTGAGGGGAGGAGTTGTGTTGGAATTCTGCTATGGTGATGAATGTGGACCAGGTGTGTGGCTGGTTAGTGCAGAATATACGAAGATACATCTTGATCTCTTGATTCACTCGTTCAGTTTATCCATCAGTCTGTGGGTGATAGGTGGTGGACAGGTGGACATTATAGTGGAGGAGGCAGGCAAGCTCTTGGGCAAAGGTGGGGGTGAACTGTGGACCTCTATCTGATATGATAGAGTTGTGGAGACCAAACCTTTTGAAGACATTGTTGAAAAAGAGTTGGGCAACTCCTGTTGCGTCAATGGTTTTGAGGCAAGGGATAAGAATTACCCCCTTCATAAGGCCATGGTCAACCACAACCAGCAAAGAATCAAACCCAGAGGATATTGGGAGGTCAGTGATGAGATCCATGGAGAGTTGGTGGAAGGAGAGAGTGGTAGAGGATGGGATTGGGGTGAGTGGAGGGGTGGTAGGATGGGTATTCACCTTGGACTGTTGACAAAGCATACAGCCGGCAATGAAGTTCTTGACAAAGGTGGTGAGACTGGGCCACCAAAAGTCATGTTCCAGCAGGGCTTTAGTGTGAAAGAATCCCATATGACCCATAGTGGGGGAGGCATGGAGGGCATGTAGAAGGGTGGAGCGAGAGGCAGGGGGTACATACATATGATGACAATAGTAAAGATGTATGTTATCAAAGGTCCAATCAGAAAGAGAGGAATGAGGGAAGAGAGAGGATCCCTCCTGGAGACTGTGTAGTGCACAAAGGATGAGAGGATCAGAGGAAGATGATGAGCAAATGGATTGAGCAAGGGAGAGATTGAGGGCTTGGATGATGTGGGGGTCAGGGAGGATTGGAGTGGAGGTATTGTCAGGGGTAGTGTTGACAGAGTCTTTGCAAGAGAGAGTATCAGCAGGGGCCATGCAGGATCCAGGGGTTACCTGCCAAACAAGGCCAAAATCCTGGAGAAAGAGAGACCAATGGGCTTGTCAACAAGAAAGTTTGTGAGGGTCTTTGAGGTATAAGAGGTTTTTGTGATCTGTGAGGATGGTGATGGGATGGAAAGTTCCTAGGAGGTATTGTTGCCATTTCTGGAGAGTGAGGATAACAGCAAGCAGTTCTCAGTCATAGATTTCATAGTTCCATTCAGCTGGGGAGAAGGTCTTGGAGAAGTAGGCACAAGAATGGAGGTTGCCATTGGAGTCAGCCTGGAGGAGGACTGTGCTGGCTGCAAGGAGAGAGGCATCAGTCATAATGGAGAACGGTCTGGAGACATTGGGGAAAGCGAGGACAGGTGACAAGGAAAATTGTTGTTTGAGGGTATCAAAGGCTTGTTGTTGGAGGGGGGTCTATTGCCAAGGCTCATCCTTGCGAGTGAGGAGAGTGAGGGGAATGATGAGGTCAGAGAATCCTGGAATGAACTTGCAGTAAAAGTTGGCAAATCCAAGGAATGAGTGAATGCCTTTGACAGAGGTGGGGGGTTCCCAGGTGTTAATTGCTTTGAGTTTGGTAGGATCCATCTCAATGTGTCCTTGACCAATGATAAGGCTGAGGTATTCCATTTGTGGGATATCAAAGAAACATTTGGAGATCTTGAGGGAAAGGCCATGTTCTCAGAGGTGAAGGAGGACTTATTTGGTATGGGTGTGATAGAGTTCAAGATTGTCTTTGGTGTGGATGCCAATGTCATCCATGTAGATCTTTAGCCATTGTTCAGATATCATGTCTGTGAAGATATGGTTCATGAAGGCTTGGAATGTCAGGGGTGCATTGTTAAAACCAAAGAACATAACCATGGGTTTGAAGAGACTGAGAGGGATGATAAAAGCAGCTTTCCATTGATCTTCTTCTCAAAGGCAGATGTTGTTGTATCCCCAATGAACATCGAACTTAGTGAAAAGTGTGGAATTCTTCATATTGTCAATGAGCTCTGAGATGAGGGGAAGGGGATAAGCATTATGGATGGTGTGTGAGTTGAGATACCAGTAGTCCTGACATGGTCAGAGGGTACTGTCCTTCTTGGGTACAAAGAAGAACAGGGATGCCTGAGGAGATTTGGATGGGATGATATGACCAGTTTTGAGGTTCTCTTTGATGAAAGTCCGACAAGCCTTGTGTTCAGCAGGGTTTAGAGGATAGATCTTGGTGATCTTTAGGACGAAGGATGGTTTTAGTTTGATAGTGTGGTCAAAGGGACGATGGGGCAGTAGAGTGCTGAACATCTTTTCAAAAAAGACATCAGTGAATTCCTTGCACCAAGAAGGAACCTCTTGTTCTTGAGGTTTCTCTTTTTGAGCTAGTTCCATGGACAGGGTGATCTTGCTGAGGTGTTCCAGGTATTGGTCAGTGTTGTCTTCCTTCTAGGGTGGACTCTCATGAAGAGGTACCACAGCATCCTGAAGAGTGAGGGTATTAGCTGACCAATCAATGAGGGGGTTTCATTTCTTGAGCCAGGTCATGCCTAAGATGATCTGAGGGGATCTGAGGGAAGTTACAAGGAATGTCATGGTGTCAGAGATACTGGAGAAGGCGACATTAGCTGTGATTGTGTATTTGATGGTTCTTTGGTGGTTGGGTGTTCCATCAACATTGTAGGCAGTGAGGGATTGGGGAAGTTGTCAGATGGCTGAGTGAAGGTGGGGGACTAGAAAGGTGTCAATGAAGTTACTGGTGGCACTGCAATCAATGAGGGTGGTGGTGTCAACGCTTTGTGATCTTGCTTGTAGGTGGACTGGGAGGTGCATAGTTTGTTCATTGGAGAGTCCTACAAGTACAGCAGAGATATCTAAGGAAGGAGATGTCACTACTTCTTCCCTTACTGAAAACCTGAAAAAGGTTCTTCCTTGGGAGTTTCATCAAAGCAGAGCTTGAGGGTTTGTAAGATCTCACCCTCATCCTTTCCTGAGGAGTGTAGATTGTTGACATAGGTTTCAAGGGCAGTGGGGGTCTTTGCTGGAGGAGGGGCGCTTGGTGGGGTGGCAGAGGTAGTTGTGGTTTGGACCTGTTGGGGGGTTCTGAAGTGACTAGGGGAGGTTGGGGTACTGGAGAAATTGGTGGAGAAGGTGCAGCATTGCTGCACGTTGTGGCCCTTCCTTCAGCAGCGGAGGCAGAGACCTTCTCTAAAACAATGGGCTCTTTCAGCAGGGGTGAGTTTAGAGATGTGGATGGCATCCACATCCATGGCATTGGGGTCCGAGTTAGAGGGGCAAGGGGTGAATGTCAAAGGATATTTATGGCCTTTGCACAGTGCAGCAATGCAGGCCTTTTGAGTATGGAAAGTCTTTGCTTTTTCAATCCATTCTTTGACAGTGGTGGGGACTGTCAAAAACTCCAGTATTGCTTCCCCGAAGTAATGATATATCCTTATTTTCTGGACTTTGACAGTTCCGAACAGTTAATCTTTTTCTTCTTTGTATTTCTGTTCACCTCTAAACACTTCTGATCAGAATGCATGCTTCCAAGCAGTTTCAAATGCTTCCAAGCTCGGAATGGTGGTTCCGAGCGCTTCCAAGCACTTCTGAACTTGAAAAGGTGTTTCCGAACATTCCAAGCATTTCTGAGCTTGGAACGCTACTTCTGAGCATTCCAAGCATTCTGAAGTTTTTAAAACACTTGACAGCACATATATCATATTCCTTCAGTTAGCATTCACTTTCATGGGTTACCAGAGTTATGCAAATGTGCCTCCACCCAATATAAATACTTCTCTTCCTTTTTGGCTCTCTCAGTCATTCTCACTTTCTTAAGGCAATGGCTGAGTGGGCACCCTTGCCCTTTTACTTAGTTTTGACAGATTATAAGCCCTGCTAGCGCCCTCTAGCAGCCTTCCTTGTCATGAATGACTCAAATTTCCTCTCTCCACACCTCTGACCTGTCCCAGGTCCCTCAAGCTCAACTTGGACCCTGATTACATTCACTCCAAACCGAGCAGAAAATTTACCTGACATGTTGTCTTCATCCTCTGCCAATGCTGTCACATGCCCTGTCCTAAGTGGACCAGCCAACTTCAAAATCTGGGAGCTTCACATCACCTCAAAGCTTCATCATGAAAAGGTCTTGGGTGTTGTCCTTGGCACTGATGTCCTCCCCACACCTCCTGCATCCTCTGCCCCCTCCATCTCTACCTCCACCATACAAGTATCCACCTCTTCTGGTTCTGGTTCCTCTGTTGATGACCTTCAAAAATGGACAGAACATGATGAGAAGGCACATGGTATCATCCAGGACCACATATCCAATGCATTATTAATAAAGACAAAAGCCCACAAAAATGCAAAGAGCCTGTTTGATGCCCTCATCAGTATACATCGTGCAGCAAGTCTCCCTATTGCATTCTATGCATTCCAACAACTTTTTGCCTCTGCTTGGGATGGAGTCTCCTCTATCTCAGAACATATTGCCTCTCTCCAAACCCTGGAGACACGAGTTGCTGGGATGAAGTTCACTGTTGACCTGAAGGTCCTTGCCTTCATTCTCTTGAACTCCCTGCCAAAAACACCAGAGTGGAGCTCCTTCACATCCTCTGTCATCAACACTGTTGCAGAAGACAAGTTGACATTGGATGCCATTGAGGTATGCATCCTCTCTGAGGAATCCAGGATCAACCCCCCCAGGACAGAGTCTGCCCTAAAAGTGTCAAGTAAACCTGGAAGTCGTGCTGGGAGCAATTTACCTTACTGTGAGCATCATCAATGCTCCAGACACAATAGTAATGACTGCCATGCATATCAACTTTGGGTAAAGGAACTTCAGAAGGGAGGTAGAGGAAAGGGAAAGGGAAAGGACCAGGATAAGGCTAATGTGTCAGAGGATCCATCTGATAGAAACTTGGAATGCTCAGGACACTTGGAATGCTCGGAACATGCAAACATAGTAAATGAGCATGTATCTCGTTCCCTAATTCACTGTGTTCAATCCTACCTGTCATCTGAGCCAAACACCAGCCAAAGGGATACCATCATTATTGATTCTGGAGCAACATCTCACATGATCCCACACTGCTCTTGGTTCCATTCCTATACACCACTTTCCACTCCATGCACTGTCACCCTAGGAAATGATGCTACTGCACATGCCATTGGAACTAGAAGTGTCATCATGCACTCAGTTGTAGATGGAAAAACCTATGACATCACATTAAGCAATGTTCTCCTAATTCCAGAATTCCACCTTTCCCTAATTTCTGTCCATCGCCTGTCTACTGTGGGCCTATCTACAACATTCCCAGCAAACTCCTCCACATGCTCTGTACAAAAGGGAAAATCCTGGATCATCATTGGAACCCATCGGAATGGACTGTACCATGCCAACATCCAATTGGAAGTGACACTGGAAGCTGCACATGCATCTGCTGACATAAATCTCTTGCATCGTCACATGGGACACATTTCCATGTCTCACATCAAACAAATGGTCTGACAAGGAAAACTTGTAGGCATTGATACCCTAACTGGCACTCCTGCATTTTGTAAGCCATGCACTCTGGGTAAAATGAAGAAGCTCCCATTTGAGGCATGGGAAGACATCCGAGCATCAAAACCTCTTCAAATCATCCACTCCAATGTTGGTGGTCCAATCACTCCACAATCTAGGGAAGGCTACAAGTATTGGCTCTTGATGGTAGATGATTACTCATGATTCCCTTGGATCTACTTCTTGAAGAAAAAGAGCAATGTTTTGTCCACATACAAAAACTGGAAAGAGGATATTCAGGCTTTCTTCAAACAAGAAATTGGGAGTGAGGAGTTTTCTGCAAACCACATTGAGTTTCTTCAGACAGATGGTGGAGGGGAATACACTGGAATGGGCTTCCGAAACCAACTTTGCACAGATGGGACCTTACAGGAATTCTCTGCTCCCTACCCCCCAGAACAGAATGGACTTGCTGAGAGAATGAATCAAACTCTGTCTACACTTGCAAACACCATGCTGGAGGATTCCAAGCTTCCGAAGTCATTTTGGACAGATGCAATGTCTACTGTGGCATACATCACTGCTCGTAGTCCATCCTCTGCACTTGATGGAAAGGTCCCATACCAAATTCTTTTTAACCAAAAAGTGGATCCAACTCTATTCCGGCCATTTGGGTGTGTAGCCTATGCCCTCATTCCAAAGGAGCAACATGGAGGCAAGTTCCAGCCACATGGTCAAAAATGTATCATGCTTGGGTACACTTATGGACAGCAGGCATATAAGTTGCTTGATCTTGAGCAGAAGACAATCATCTCCAGCCAGCATGTCACCTTTGATGAGTGTGGAACAGTATCTGATGCAGAGTCTGCCCCTTGGAGGGTCACCACAGACAAGCAGTGGGAAGGACTTCTTCTGATCTGGAAGGATTCACATCAGCCAGAACCATCCAGAAGTGAAGATGATCCTGAATCTGACACTCCAGAAGCAGTAGGAGTGCCCACTGACCCCACCATAGATGAGCTTGCTGAATGTATGGACAAGCTCCACCTAGAAGGGTCAGACACCAGTCACCCTTCCACTCTTTCCCAAACACCACCACAACCTTTGCCTCCTGCACAAGTCATTGCTGGAGTTCATAGAAGCTCTAGGCCATGAAAGAAACCCAACAAAAACAAGGACTATCAACACACCTTGGATGAGGAGGCAGAGCACAAGGTAAAACTGTTATGATTTCCTTGGTTTACCATGGTCTCTTCTTTCTTTCTCTCCTTTGCCCTCGCCGTTCCCCAGTCTTTGGTATGTTCTTCTACGATTACCTTCACTTCATTATCATCATGAGCGGCTCCCGTGTGAGCATATTACCTCTTTGACCTTTCTTTTATCTTTGTCATTATCGCTTAGTCCTCTGCAGCAATGATTGTCATCGTTGCTTACTTACCTTCCGACTTCCTTTGCATTCCATGATGTTCTATGCTTACGCATCCCTTTTGCTCAGCTTGGTCCATGCACCATCTCTTCGAGTATATAAATCCTTAGTTCCTTGCTCTGTATCTCTATTCTCGATCTGCGCAATACATGCATACTCTTGAGTCCACCTAGTCCCTCAGGCCTCCTCAGGCATCCCAGTCCTTCGTCACCCTTTGGGCCCTCTAGTCTCAATCCGTTCTTCAGAACATATAGTTCCTTGTCCCTTGGGCTGAGTCATACCTCTTCATGAGTGTCCTGCCCATTGGAACTTAGTCCCGATCACTTGAGGTATGCCCTGCATAACAAAAACAAAAGGTGATATCTCAGGAATTGCCAGAAGGAGGTCAAGTCCCAGAGGAGCATCTGCCTTCTGAGGATGAGCCAGAATCCCCAGGAGCATTCTACAGCCTTCAAGAAGCCTTAGAACACCATGTCTTTGCAGGGGCAACAGATTCCAGTTCAGAAGAGTTGCTTCTGGTGACTATTGCAGAGGCATACACACACCCAGATACAAATCTGTGGAGGTCTGCAGTGGAGGATGAACTGTTGAGTCTCAACACAAATCATGTATATGAGACTGTCCCCATTCCAAAGAACACAACTTCCATCACTTCAAAGCCAGTTTTCCATATCAAACATGACCAAAATGGAAAAATTGAGCAGTACAAGGTCCAAATTGTAGCTCGTGGATTCACACAAAAGGAAGAAGTAGACTACCAGGAGGTATTTGCCCCTGTGGCAAACCTTGACTCTGTTCAAACCATCATCCCCATTGCTGCAAAGCACAACCTGGAATTGGACCAGATGGATGTCTCCACAGCTTACTTGAATGGGGAACTGGAAGAAGACTTATATCTACAGCCTCCAGAAGGCATTTCAATACAACCAGGCTACTGCTGGAGGCTCCGACATTCCCTATATGGCTTAAAACAAGCTGGAAGAACCTGGAACAAAACCTTAGACAAGAAACTTGGAGAACTTGGTTTTGCTCACTTGGATGCAGAAACATATCTCTATATTCT
Source organism: Boletellus ananas (assembly GCA_038089895.1). Lineage (NCBI taxonomy): Eukaryota > Fungi > Basidiomycota > Agaricomycetes > Boletales > Boletaceae > Boletellus > Boletellus ananas. The sequence goes on along the minus strand of JBBPLS010000282.1, from coordinate 6,195 downwards.
TCGGAAGTCAGGAGAAGTCTGTTTCCTAGTTGTCTATGTTGATGATTTACTCCTTGCAGCTAGCTCCAGAAGCTACCTAAACTCTGTGAAGGACACATTGTCCTCATCATTCATAATGCATGACTTGGGAGAGGCCAAGTACCTTCTAGGGGTCAAGATCTGAAGAGACTGGTCATTGCGCACCATCTCCTTATCACAGTCACAGTATGCACAAACAGTCCTCAAAAGGACTGGAATGACAAACTCTGCCCCTGTCTGGACTCCTATGGTGCATGGAACCACCTTGTCAGCCACTGACCCAGAGGATGACACTACTCTCCCTGAAATACAGATCAATGGAAAACAGGTATCCTATCTCACTGTAATTGGATCCCTAATGTACTTGATGCTAGGAACCTGCCCAGACCTGGCATTTGCAGTTGGAACACTTAGTCGTTTTAGTGCAGCCCCAAAGGCATGTCACTGGGAAGCAGCCAAACACACCTTGTGCTACATCCAGGCAACATCAGACATGGAACTCTGGTATGATGGAAATGACATTTCCATGGACATGGACTTCCGAGGGTATTCTGATGCTGGTTGGTCACAAAACCCAGACAATTCATGCTCTACTTTGGGCTACCTTTTTCTCAGCAACTGTGGAGCCATATCTTGGTCCAGCAAGCAGCAGAGTATGGTTGCCCTATCCACCACAGAATCTGAGTACATTGGACTTAGCATTGCTGGACAGCACCTAGCATGGTTACACACATTCTTTGATGAAATTGGATATCCACAGAAAGGTCCAACTACACTCCATTGCAACAACCAGGCTGCCATCATCCTGTCCAAGGACCCCCAGTTCAGAGCTAGGACAAAACACATCCAACAAAAGTACCATTACATCTGAGATGATCTAGTGGCCAAAGGAGAAGCAATCATTCAATATGTTCTAACTAGAGACATGATTGCTGACATCCTTACAAAGGCATTGACTTGTGAGTCACACTGGAAATTTGTTCGTGCCATGGGATTACAGCTGTGCTCGAGTGGGAGTGTCAAAAACTCCACTATTGCTTCCCAGAAGTAATGATATATCCCTATTTTCTAGACTTTGACAGTTCTGAACAGTTAATCTTTTTCTTCTTTGTATTTCTGTTCACCTCTGAACACTTCTGATCAGAATGCATGCTTTCAAGCAGTTTCAAATGCTTCTGAGCTCGGAATGGTGGTTCCAAGTGCTTCCAAGTGCTTCTGAACTCAGAAAGGTGTTTCCGAACATTCCAAGCATTTCTGAGCTCGGAACACTACTTCTGAGCATTCCAAGCATTCTGAAGTTTTTAAAACACTTGACAGTACATATATCATATTTCTTCAGTTAGCATTCACTTTCATGGGTTACCAGAGTTATGCAAACATGCCTCCACCCAATATAAATACTTCTCTTCCTTTTTGGCTCTCTCAGTCATTCTTGCTTTCTTAAGGCAATGGCTGAGTGGGCACCCTTGCCCTTTTACTTAGTTTTGACAGGGACAATGGTCATGGAGAGGATCATGATGGCTAGTTGTTGATCTAGCCCAAGGGAAAACATGTCAATGAGCATGTCATCTTTGGTGATACCTGCTTTAGCAGAGAGGTTTTGAAACTCGGTGATGTATCTTTGAAAGCTGTTGTCTATTTCTCCATCCGGTCATTTGAAGGACTTCTGGATGAGTTTGGCGAGTTCTAGGTGTGCTGTGGTTTTGGTGTCGAAGGGGTAAAAAGTGGACTTGAAGTTGGCAATGAATTTGTCAAAGGTTTTCTCAGTGGAGGGAATCTTGGGATCGCTCATGTGATTGAGCCACATCTTGGAGAAAGAGACTCCTCATTCCTTACTCATCTTGTTCAGGATGGTCAAGACTTTGTGTTCATCTGTGGAGTAAAGTGTGGGGTTGATGATGAAGTAGCCCTTCATGGCTTTGATCTATCTTGTCATGTTGGCAGGTTCTCCAGAGAAATCTGTGGGGAGAGTGGCTTTAAGCTCAGACATGGTGACTGGGGGTCATGGAGCTGGGGGTGTGGGGGCTGTTGTTTGCTGTGGGGGTGGTACTGGGGCTGGCATGGGCTGTGGGACTGGGGGTGGTGCTAGGACTGGTGGTCATGGCTGAGAACATGGGGGTGCGAAAACTGGGTGTTACAAACTTAGAGTGGAAAGCAGATTCATCTTGGTTTCTTCCTTTTGACTATGCACTTAATTTCTCTTCCCAGTTCTATTGCATTCCAGGATTGGACAGCCCATGGCTAGATGATCACTCATACCCAGCTTTCTATTCCTCTCCACAGCCAGATGAGTTGTCTTTCAGTTTCCATGTTACCACTGATTGTAGTCGTGCCACCTAGTTTTCCCACCTTCTGCTTTTGGCACAATGTGACTTACACCTTCCTGTTTTGGCTACAGTTACACTTCCCCTGTTGATGGACACTTACTCCTCCATGCCGCACTCGTCTGCAGTTACATGTCTTCCCCATATTCACACTAGGCATCTCACATTCACCTTAAACTGTGTATAGCTCTGTCTAGGTATTTATATGCACCCTGTACTTGTATCCTCCCCAGTTAGTTCTGTGCAATCCACACATAGATTCTTCCTGTCCATGAGTCCTCGAGAGGATAGTGAGAAGCCTTAAACCCCTGATAGTCTTGCACCACTAGTTGAGAGTGTGCTCAACAGTTAGGATCTGTGCATATGTGTAACACTGGAGGTGTTATAGGGCTAGGGTTGCTGGGGTACTGGGAGGCAAAAAGCCTATGATGATGTCTGGGGGTGGGGGGCTGGGGTGGTTCTAATGTATGAGGGGTCGATGGTAGTGTTGATGCAAACTCCTCATCTGAGGACTCTGGGGCTGTGATATGAGGTATGATGACTGGGGTAGTCCTACTCCTAGATAGGAGGGACACTGGAGATTCTTGATCTTTTGTTATGCAGGGCATACCTTGAGTGACTAAGACTAAGACCTTACAGGCAGGACGCTCATGAAGAGGTACAACTCAGCCTGAAGGGACAAAGGGATTGTACACTGGTAGAGGTGGTCTTGAGACTATACATTCTGAAGAATGGGCTAGAGACTGAGGGCCCAAAGGTGACAAAGGATTAAGGTGCCTGAGGAGGTCTGAGGGACTTGGGGGGACTCAAGAGTACGTGTAGATTGCACAGATCGAGAATGCAGTACAAAGGGATAGACTAAGGTTTATATACTTGAAGAAAGGGTGCATGGACCAAGCTGAGCAAAGGGACATGTAAGCGTAGAACTTCATAGAATGCGATGGAAATCAGAAGAAGAATAAGCAATGATGACAATCATTGCTATGGAAAACTAAGCGATGACAAAGAAGAAGAAGAAGAAGAAGAAGGAAGGAGAGCTAAAGAGGTATAATGCTCACATGGGAACTGCTTATGACAATAATAAAGTGAACATAGTTGTAGAAGAATGTACCAAAGATGGGAGAATGACATGGGCAAAGTAGAGAAAGAAAGATGATACCGTAGAATAGGAAGGAAATTGTAACAAAAGGCTGTTCCTTCCCCTGGTTTTGTTGAGCCAATTCAGTAGAGATGGTGAGTTTCCCAATTTGATGAAGGAGAGCTGTGCAGAATTTTTCCTCATTCTGGATTTCCAGGTCTAGGTCAAGGTGTCATAGGAGATATCTTTAGGAAATACAATCTTGTTTAGGTGATGTCATAAGCTGATTGGGAAGTGTTATTGTTCTGGTAGCCCAGTCTATCTGGGAATTTCTCTCTCATAACCAATTGATGCCAAGAATTATGCCTTTGTATCCACAATTGATGACAAAAAATCATTGATCTTTGGAGAGTTTTCCAATCGTCAGGGTCAAAGTGATGTAATGACAGATCATTCCATTTTGATTATTGGTCCTGTCCACATTGTGTACCTGGATCAGAGTGTGTAGACAAATCAATGTCCAATGATTGGCTTGTGTGAGATGTTTGTTAACAAAACATCCTGTGGCTCTGCTATCAATGAGAGCAGTGGTCACAATGTTTCGGGTAGCTCCTGGTTCATACAGGTGAATGGGGAGTTTGATTGCTCTAGAGTTGGTACCTGATACAAATACAGGAGCAACAGTATGAGGAGAAGACATTGCTACTTCCCTCCTCTTTAAAAACCTGAATCAAGGTTGGTGTGAACCATGCAGACTTGTTCTACTGGTTTCAGGGTGCAAAGCTTTAGGATGTGGAGTAGCTCTTCTCTTGGCAGGTCTGTATTCTGAATGAACTCTCCAAGGGCATCTGTTGGAGTAGCTTCAACCATATTGACTTGTTGTTTCTGAGGGAAGCAATGAGGTTTAGATTCTCCTCTATGATTGGTGAACTGACATCCCACTCAGTGACAAACAAAGCACTTATTGTTTTTCGTGTGCTCTGTATGTTCTACCAGAGTGAGATGGATTGCATTGACATCCATTGTGTTTGGATCACTGGTGGTGCAAGAGGACCCTTCATAGGAGAGAGGAAGGAATTGTTTGGGGTCTCAAATCCTCCTAAGTTGTAGCAAGTTCTCATTGAATTGTTGTGCAGCAGTTAACCATTTGTCACAGTGCTCAGGTTGGGGGTTTAGTGTGGCCATCATATCAGCTAACTTTGAATTGACTCCTTGTCATAGGACATTGATCAGGATCTTATCATGGGCTTTAGAAAGGCCACTTTTGCCTACTTTCAGTTGGAAAGTAGTAGCATAGGCATCAAAGTTTCCTCACTTTAAATGCATAGGCAGCCTACTCTCAGTCAGTTCCAGGAAGTCAAGTTGTTTTATTTCATATAAATCATTGCAGGCCCTTTCCTTTTCCCCAACAGGGACAGAGGTGTTGTTAAAGTCATCACAGAATAACACCCAAGTGGAAATTGGTGTCTTGGGATACCAACTTTCTGCAAATACTCCCCCTTGTCCCTTATTCGTTTTGTTAAGGATTGTAAGGATCCTAGAGGTGTCATCATCATAAATGTGATCATTCATAGTGAAGTATGCCTCTATGGAGGCAAGCCATTGCAAGGCATCTGAGGCTTCCCCAAAGAAGTTGGCTGGGAGGCCTGCATGTCATTTGGCTCTATGAGGTTCATGTTCCTCCTGGAGATCAGGTTGAGCAGATGAGGAAGGCATGGGAATGTCAGGATCTGGGATGATGTTGATCTGGGGAGGGGGCTTGATTGTCTGTACTGGGATGGTTGGGTCTGTAAAAACATCTAGATATTCTGGATCCCCTTGAGTTAAGAGTGAGGGGGTGGGTTGTCCAGGTGATACTTGGATGTTTTCAGGAGTGACAGAGGGTTGTCTCCTTTGTTGTCCAAACAGGAGATTTGGTGGTGGTCAACCAGAGACTCATTGAGAGGTGGGTGGAGGGGAAGGGGATCTTTGATGTTCTATCTCAGAGTAGTGTTCCTCTTTGTGGGGGATATAGTCCTCATCACTAGAATCAGGGACTTGGTAGGCTGTGTTTGAAGGGTTCTCATCCTACTGCTAGATAGCAGGGGCAGAGGGACAAGTTAGTTCTTTTGTTACATGTATGTGCAGAACCTAACTGTTGAGCACACTCTTAATGAGTGGTGCAAGACTGATGGAAGTGGGGGATCACACTATCCTCTTGAGGACTCATGGACATGTAGAAACTATGTGTAGATTGTGCAGAACTAACTGAAGAGAGTACAAGTACAAGGCATGTATAAATACCTAGGTACAGTGGCTCAAATAAGTGTCCCAATATTGGAGCATTTTGGAAAGACTTAACATTTGCAAAAGAACTAAAATATATCAGCTCTAACCCTTGCAGGGTCATAAATAGCTCTGGCCCCTGCCCTAAAGATGAGCCCTTAGTCATGTGATTTGGTTGCCATGTGATTGAGATATAACCATTTCAAAATGACATGTCATTGGGACACTTATTTGAGCAACATCTCTACTCTATAATTTTAGTACTTTATGTGTCCTCCCTTTGCCTTTATCACTGCCTCTAGTCTTCTAGCCATTCTTTCTATCAATCTTTGACATTCCTCAACCTCTATCTTGCCCCATTCCATATCAATCCTTTCCCAAAGCTCCCAAACCCCTCTTGGTAGTGTAGTATGGCTGTTGAGCTTCTTTTTAAGGATTTGCCAGAGATGTTCAATAGGATTAAGGTCTGGAGATTGTGCTGGCCAATCAAGAACCTTGATACCTTGAGAT
>JBBPLS010000281.1:0-28832 GCA_038089895.1 Boletellus ananas | reverse complement strand
CATGATTGTTTTTATCATGATTTTTTCATTGATAAAATTATTTCCTGCACCTAGTGATAGGTAATTGTGTACTGTACTCATACACACATGTATGTTATCCATCGTCGTCACTGTCGTCCAGGCCGTATGTTGGCCCACCACAAAATAGCCGTGGCACGTGACACATGCCTCAGAAGAGCGCAAGCCAACCCTCGTCCTTTCCTCCCAACGCACTCGGTCAAATTACAGACCATGCCTTTCTCGCGGTGGTTTGTGCCAAAGTAGGGCGGAGAAGGACTTCTTTTCTTTTCGGGCACGTCTCAGTGCTGTTGCGTCTGTGCATCGTGTATGCAGGCGTAGGCGCAGGCCGGTGGTTCCTACATGCTGTCGTCGCTGCGTTCCCGCTCAAATTCAAGTAGCATTTCTTTTTCTTTCATCGAATTGAGTCTGCCCAGGTACTGCGTGTTTCTCCTTGAATTCCAAGCATGGCTATTCAAGATTTTGAATTGGACTGGCGGCTGGTTTCATGATGTCATGAAGAGCCTTTCCCCTATATCATTCCCCCCCTCCGCCTTTGACCTTGACCACATCGTTCAACTAGACAAACATGACGGGACAAGATCGTCACTCGGGTGCAATGATGTCCAAGGTGGGCAACCCTCAGATATACGAGGACCACGAGCAGCGGTATGTCTCTCATATATTCGCTCTTGCACGAACAACCGGGACTCACCACGCCGGCAGCACTTCCAAGCAGACAGACCACAACTTGCCCAAGAAACACGTCCCTGATCGGCGGCACATCGATATCGAGGATCTGTACGTGCTTTCCCTCGCCATCTTGCGAATGCCATTGGGCGTGCTCGGGAACTGACGCCGATTCGCTCGCGACGGCGGACAGGGACGAAAGGGAGATTGGGGAGAGGATGGCGGAGGCGCACCAACGTTCCTTGGATGCTGCGCATGGACGGGGTTCGATGAGTGCTGGCGCGGACCCCAAGGTGGACCCATTGGGGCCGGCGACGTTTCACGGCAATGAGCCGTCCAAGGGCGCAAAAATAGACGCGCAGATTATGGCTGAAGAACGAGAGGAGTTGGAGCGAAAGCACGGCTCCTGATTCGGGGTGAGTGCGCACAATCCGCGCAACTACATTTGCCAAGTAATCCATAAGGTTTGGAATGTTACTTGGATAATTAGCGATGGATGTCATTTGGGGCCAGATAGAATCTTGAAGCTTGACCGTTGTCCAAGTGCACATTTCTTTCTCGGTGCAGGAATTTGAAATCCTCGCGCTCCACTAGGAAAACGGAGATTCAGCACCTTTCTCGCGCCGTTTTTTCATCATGCTTGTTCCCTGTTTTCAGCCCAATGCACCCCAGCTTCCTTCCCAATTCATTGCGACGGACGTGAGCCCACGCGTTGCTGCCCACGTCCTGGGTTATGCTTTACTTTTTGCACCTAGCGAAGACGGCTGCAAAGTGGACGTTAAGTATCTGCTGGAGAAGTCGCCGATTATTGCTGAGGACCTGGGGCAGTTGGTGAGTATGTGCGTCCGTTGCCATCTTGTGCATGATCCCTTTCGCCAGATCTTCTTTCGTGATGAAAACCGGTGTATTTTCACTGGTGCTGTGGTCGTCTGCACCGCGGTCGTCCAGCCAGTGACCAAATGGTACCGGGTTGAGGTACCCCACATTATCAGCCAATCGCCGTCAGACGATATCCACAGTGTCAAGCCGAGTATCCGTGACAAGGTGATCATTTTCCTTGTCCCATATGATCTCTGTTCACTAATACCAACTGTCTCGAGTTTGAGTAGGCGAAGGTTGCGAGGGTAGTCATCGAGCGCTTTGCGGGTTTTTCCCCTCACGACGTGCTTGGCAATGACGGTCTGAATAGCCCTTTGAGTACATTCGCGGTCTCCGTTGTGCCGCATAAGATGTTCGGCCAGGTTAACATGTGATTTACGCCGGCCGAGGTACATTCTTTTTGGACTTTTCCTCTTGTCCTTGAACTGACATGAGTGTCGACAAGTCATCCGTCATACATATGACGTACGATGTTACTGGGGTGACCACATATCCGTGCACTTCATGTGCTCCGGGGTGATCCTGGGAGACTCGGCGCAGTGCCGAGTGTGAGTCGAAAGCCCCTTGGGGCTTTCCGACCCGGAGCAAGCCTTCGCGGGGGAGAGAGAGCTGCCTCCCCGTATGGAAGGAGCCTGCGACGCGAGCCGTACGGCTCACCTCGTCGGAGAATGGCGACGTACCTCTACCCCATCGTATCCCAAGGGATCGAACACGCGGATATCAAACCTGTCGACAATGTTGTTGGGCCCGTCCATCCAGAGCTCGACTCCATAGAATTGCATGGATGACGTCATTTGGATGAAAGAAATTGACGATGCCGGTCTGATCATAGAACACAACGCCGGGGATTCGGGAGCGGTCGTGGATGTTTGAGGGCGAGCACGTAGGTGTGGAGGTGCCGGGACCGCGGGTGGGTGCAACGATGAGTTGGGCGCCCAAGTTGGGGTCACTGACGATCCTGTTCCAGGTCTGGTACATCTACTCTTTGACACGGGGGTCTACGGTTTTCATCACTTCGGACAACTCATCTCGCGCCCACGGAACTGCTCTCTGCAGGTAGGATAGCTACCTTTGGATGTGGGGTTCACCAACCTGAAGACCAACTTCGAATGCCGAATAGCCAATTGAGAGGCGTACGCGGTCTAGTCTGTGAGAAGATCGATCAGCCTTGTCAGTTGCTTGGGAGCCAGACAGGGAATCCTATACTTCACAGCGGCAATTGCAGCAAATTCGCTCTCGGTGAATCAAGTATTCCAGCGATTCTGTAAAACACTCGGCGCTGTATCGTGGCCCTGATATTGGCAGAGCGTCCATTCGTCGACGATGGTGTTGCTTCCAGTGTTGTCAAAGATGCTCGGAGTGATCCGCGGTATTGCAGTAAATGAATTTGTGAACAGAACATGTGTAGGACAGCGTACAGACGCACAAGCTGGCATCCACCGAGGGAACACTAGGCTGGGTCCGTCCGAGATCACCGTCACGAGGACCGGAGTGTCATAGATAAGATCTACACTGTTATAAATGAGGCGCTCTGCCGAGCAGTGCGGAAGACGAGGTGCAGGATATGTCGCCGTTCTTCTGAATGATTTGCAAGCTGCGCTGGATAGCCTTTGTGGAAAGCGATCTGATCGTAATCTTCTCTGCAGATGATCATAAATCATCGATCCGTTGGAATTGTAATAACTTTTATTTTTCCAAGCCTTCAACTTCATCTTTGTGCTCGTCATCTTGACAAGAACGTACAACGCCAGATGACACAGCCTAGTAGCATCCAGTTCAGAGATTGACACAATTTCGCAGAGAATCCCACTATGATGCTATCCGTGGTTTCTATCCCGGGACACATATGTCGCCGCTTTGAATGGCAGGCCAGCGCTTGGTGCCGAGTTACCGGACAAGATCAACCGAAGCTTATTGCTGGGGCGCCAGTCAGGGACTCTCTTCCACCCACAGCAGCGTGCATCAAATGTAGGATTGTATCATGATTTGGCAGAGTCGCTCAAGGACGAGAAGTGACAGGATAGATGGACTAAGGGCGAAGCGACGATCAAACAGGTCGAAACAAAATATACGTCTGCGAGACTTTGTGGGAATAAATTACAGCTTCTTCACAGCTCGGCTCTGTTCGTGCGCAGCGTTGAGCTCAGTCATAACCGAGATCTAATCGATATCCTGGAAGAGCTCCTGCAAATATTCCGCAGCACCGGACATGTGAACGACCCTGGCACAGGCAGCGTGGAGGGCAATGATGCGTGAGTCTGGAGGTTGGATGGTCTTGTCCTGAAGAGAGACTGTGCTGAATGTAACCCGTGGCCGAATTCCGCCAGCTATGTCATGTAATACTAGCATGTGGTCACCCCAGCGGCATGGTACATCATAAGTATGGAGTATGACTTGTTGGCATCCTGTCAACAAGTCAATTCAAGGATAAGAGGAAAAGCCTGCCAGAAGGAATGTACCTTGGCTGGCGTTAACCATATGTCAAGCTGGCCGAACATCTTGTATGGTCCACCGGAGGCCGCGAACGTATTCAAAGGGCTATTCAGACCGTCATTGCCAAGCGCGTCGTGAGGAGAGAAGCTTGCACAGCGCTCGATTAGTACCCCCGCAGCCTTCACCCACTCAAACTCGAGATAAATGATATTGGTGAATGCAGACCATACGGAACAGGGGAAATGATCACCTTGTCACGAATACTCGGCTTGGTACTGAGAACATCGTCTGACGGCGATTGACTGATGATGGGGGTTACCTGAACCCGGCACAATTTGGTCCCTGGGCTAGACGACCGTGGTGCAGACGTCCACGGCACCGGTGAAAATACACCGACTTTCATTACGAAAGAAGACCTGGCGAAACGGATCATGTACCCGATGGCAACAGAGACGCATATACTCACCAGTTGCCCCAGTGAGTGACGGCTCCTCCAGCAGATACTTTACATCCTCTGCAACTTGCGGGATGGGGATGGGGTCGCCGTGGACGAGGCAGCGGGGTTGCAGACTAGGGGCTTGTCAGACGCCACCACGATAGAGCAAACGATCGACTACTAGTAGGGCTTAGACAAGCGCATCAGTCCAAAAACATATAGGTCGGCGAGTCCGGCCAACAACTCATGATCACCAAGGCATGCAATGATTTCACGCGTTAGCGCTTTGCGGCCTTCTTCGCTAGGTGCAAAAAGCAAAGCATAACCCAGGGGGCAGAAACACGTGGGCTCGTGCCCGTCGTAATGAGCTGGGAAGGAAGCTGAGAGGCCGCACTCGTCTGAGAACCGGGAACAAGCGGACTCTGCATCACATCGTTCCAGAGCAAGGCATTGGTCGTGTGCATCTCGAATGTCGGTGGCGTGCGGGGTAATTGTTCTCAGGCAGACATTGAGGACCCAGCATGGTGAAAAGAGGGCGCGAGAAAGGCGCTGAATTCCTGTTTTCCCAGTGGAGTGCGAGCGTCTTTAACACCTGCGAGAGAAGTGCACTTGGAGGGATAGCTGAGATGATGAGGGATAACGGTCAAGATTCTGTCTGGCCTCTAATATATATCCGTTGTTATATACTCGTACTATTAAATAACATTGCCAATCCCATTGATTACTTGACAAATGTAGCCTGGCATGTTCACGGGTAGCCTGAAGCAGGGGCCTCGCCCTTTCTCTCCAACTCCTCTCGTTCCTCGCCCATAATCTGCGCGTCTACTTTTGCGCCCTTGGGTGACCCATTGCCGTGAACTATCCCTTTCGTCCCTGTCCGCCACCGCGACTCGGTGGTTTGGTGTCAGTCCCACACCCTAATAGCATTCGCAAGGAGATGACAGGGGAAAGCACGTACAGATCCTCGATATCGATGTGTCCCTCATCAGGGGCGTGTTTCTTGAGCGGGTTGTGGTCTGTCTGTTTGGAGGTGCTGCTGGCGTGCCAGGTGAGCTCCGGTTGTTCGTGCAAGAGCACGGTGAAAAGAGAAAGACATGCCATTGTTCGTGGTCCTCGTATATCTGAGAGTTGCCCACCTTGGATATCATGATGAGATTGCAGTGCGTGGACCAAAGTTGCCGACCGAGCCAACAAGCTGTCTATTGCCCCCTCAGTACTGGGTTTGGTGACACCGAGTGTTACGAGCAACATCCACTCGTGAGCAAATACCCTCCTTTTCCTCTTCCTTCCCTCTTGCCCTGGCACGAACAACCAGATCTCACCGCGCCAGTCGCGCAACACCTCTAAATAAATAGACCATCCAAGAAACCCCGATCGATAGCACATTGATATCTGAACTCTGTACGTGTTTTCTCCTTGCGAATGCAGCCGAAGCGTGCCCGTGAACCGAGAAGACGGCAAAGACGCACCGACGTTCATTGGACGCTGCGCGCGGAAGGCGCAAGTTTGAGTTCCGATGCGGACCCCAAGATGGACCGATTCGGACTGGCAACGCTTCACGCAACGACGGAGATCATGGCTGAGGGACGGGAGGAACTGAAGGGCAACGGAAAGGGGTAACCATACTTCTTTTACATTGCCTAGCTTTGGCAAACAGTGCGTGTATTGGCGTATACGTTGTTGAACGAACGGGTTTCGTCGTGTGATTCCGCCAGCTCTGTTCTCGTTTTTTTTAGCGAGGATTGTCGTCGCGCCGTCCGCCCGTGCGGACCGAACCTACCTTGATAGCGATCCCCGACGTAGGAGAGCGAACTATTCTTGTTCTTCTTCGTCCTCTTCGTCCTCTTCTGTCCGAGCGGCCTTTGCAGCCTTTTCTTTTTGTGCCTCGCCATTCCCGACTGCGTCTCGCCACGCCGTCAGCTCCTCCCCGACCTTTTCCCTGGCGGCAGCGATCGACCGTCGCACCGCTTCATAGTACTCCTTGACGTTGTCCGTCTTTCCTGTCTCGACGGTGAAAGCGTGTGTGCCAGTCGGCGCAAGCGAGGGCGGTGCCCTCGTGCCCTCTGGCGGAGACAACACATAAGACACCGTCGTCTGCGCTACGGCCATGATGAGTGGGAAAAAAAAAGGATCTTATCTCATCTTGGACGTCGACGCGTCCCGTCACAACAGCTCCGACTCGCCTCGTCCCGGCGGGCCGGACGAGGGGCCTCTGTTTCCGCTCGTCCGTTCCATCCTCACCACCACTACGAACACACCGCGCGCAACGATGGCGCTCCTCGTTCAATAACGATGCAGGTCTCTCCATCCGTTTTATTGCTACAATTCTTTTTCCCCCTCCCTTGAACAAGTCCTTTTTTTCTTTTTTTTTTCATCCATCTTTTGCACTCTACTCGGGCGCAGCAAGAGCCGACTATAGACTAATAGAAACATAGATTCCACAAGACATTAGAACCAATAACCACATCCATAGACATCGCCCGGGCACACGCCAAAAGAAAGGAAGAAGAAAAAAACCGATACCAACCTACCTTGCATTTTCGAACACATGTCCCACCCGCTCGCACCCACTAGGGTTCTCCCGGCGCTCGTCGCTCTGAACGCTTGCGATGCGGCGCGCGTCGGAGACGCGCTCGCAGCACTCCGAGAGGTGTATTTCCTGCACCCGTCGACAGCGCCGACGGGCGCTGTTCCGGCACTCAACAAGTCCTTGGCAGACGCTGTACGCGCCATGCGACCCGCGCGGACGGTCCGCCTCGTCCATCATTACGACGGTGTCCCCGATTCCGGATATGCGTCTGCCGAGGAAGACGACGACGACGAGGCGATGGAGGAGGAAGAAATGGAAGAGGATGGGGACGACGAGGCGCTGGACGTGTTGCGCTCAGACGAGCTCGAACGTGGCTACGCGATCAAATGGCTGACTGGGCTCGTGAAGCGGGGCGAACGCTGGATCGCCGAGGCTTGTGACGCTCCCGCGTCCGAGGAGCAGTCGGCCCGAGCGGCGCGCCTGGAAGAGGCCTCGAGACTCCTTGCGCGCTTTGCAGGCGATGACGACGCGGTTGAAGAGGATGCCTTGGCGCGGACGTTCGTCTTTCCCTTCCGCATGCCGTCGTGTCGCCGCTGCTTCGATGTCGCGTCACCGCCCGCACCGATTATGGTCGAATTGAACGATGCGCCCATCGATGGTGCCGACCACACTGCCGTGGGACTACAAAGCTGGGGAAGCGCCGTCGTTTTCGCGAAGCGCATGTGTTTGGATCCAGAACGATACCTCGAGATGTGGCATCCCTGTACCTTCCCCGCCGCCGTATCTGGACGACGCGTTCTTGAGCTCGGGGCAGGCACAGGGCTGCTCAGCATCACGGTGGCGCAGATACTCTCGAGGACGTTCGTACAGGGCGAGATCACGGCGACGGACTACCACCCAAGCGTGCTGGGAAACCTGTCTCGCAACGTGGTGCAGAATCGCGATCGCAACCGAGGTGGGGTGGACGTGCGTGTCGAAAAACTAGATTGGTGCGATGCGGATGTGGACGGAGAAGGGTATGACGTTGTGCTTGGGGCGGACGTAGTGTACCATCCCGAGCATGCGGGCTGGATCAGAGGGTGTGTCGAACGGACGCTGAAGCAGGGCGGGGTGTTTTGGCTGATCGTCCCGACAAGGACGATTGGGAGACACGCGGAGCTTGGAGAGACGGTAGAGGCGGCGTTTCCCGCCCTAGGTGGGGTGGGCGAGAAAGAGAGGGTGCGAGAGGGTCGCCGTCTTGCGATCGTGGGGAGCGAATGCGTGGCGAGACTGGACGGCGTCGGACGAGCGGACGAAGGTGGGTACAGGCTGTTTGAGATTCGTTGGGTGTGAATGTGATAGACGATGGTGTTTACAAACGAACCCTGCATGTCTTTCTGGTGCCCTACCTCATCGCCAAGTCGATGCCGGATGAGGGCAACACTCGCAAGGTGCGCTCGAAACCGCGTTGGAGCCGGTCGTGTGGTCAGGTGTGGGCAGGCTGTGGTGCAGGCGCGCCACGGTGGTCAGATGTGGTCATGCAGGCCGATACTAAAAGGCGACGGCTTGTTCGCTCCAACCATCACCGCACATCTGCTGTCTCTGTCGCCCTCGCGCCTTCGCTGGCATCACCACGGGCGCGTCCGATGCAGGGCAGACTGCGAATCCGGCGGGGTGCTCGTCACCGGGACTATATGTCGCATGTGCGTATCCCTCTTTCTCGCCGAGCTCGGTCTTGTCCTTGTTCGCGCTAGAACCACTCCTGCGCACGTCACGCGCGAGAACGATGGCTCTGACAGGAAAAGGGTTAGAGGATGATGGAAGCGGTACGAAGACCGTGACTGCACGCGACATCCGAGGCGATCCACGCTCGAAAGCGGGAGGACGGGTTGCCTTGCGTCTCCCCTGTTCGCCTTTCGGGAGCGGGAGGGGAAAAGGCGACGGACGATCGCGTTTTCCACCGGGCACATCGTGGTCTGGTGCCCGCGTCGCCCTCGTCCGGCGCGAGTGTCATGTCCACCGCCGCTCGCCGCATTAGTGGCGTCTGGGCGGGGAGCGGGCGTGTGTGGCGAGAGTGGTCGGCGAGACGGATCACGAGGGGATCATGACATACGCTCTCACAATGTTGGTCTCCTCGTGGCGGGGACGACACGAGAATCAAAGACAACGTTGTGCGTCGTCGTGGCGGCGGCTAGAGACACCCGAAACAAGGGAGGCACGAGGAGATCAAACGTCTTGGCATGGACCCTTGGAGGGGGTACACACGTTCGTCGGGTGTTGGCTGCCGGCACGCAAGGTGGGTCCAGGTGATCAGGCTACGATCCTGACGAACAGGGTAGGGCTTCATCTCCGCAGTTCCATGGAGGGCTCCCTTTCCCACCGGACAAGGATTCGTTTGGAAACGGTAGAGTTGCGGGCGAAGACACCCGGGATCCAACTGACCAAACTGGCAGATCTCTCCCTTGTGCACTCCCGAACGCAGCTCCGACGGGTGGGCCAGGCACCCAGATGTGCCAGCACGCACAAGATGGTCTATATTCAACAAGATTTGGTAGAGATACACCAAGCCTGTGCTCGGCATCGACGACGTCGTTTGTTACATCAACTTGCTCAATATGTACCAAGATATGTGCTATTGACGCTCCACCCGTGCATGTCGTGCACCAGCACCCTGCGCCGGAAGGGGCAAAGGGCAACGCTTTACCCACTTCTCCGTCCGAGCCCACATAACGCCAGCGCCGCGCGCATCATGTCTTCGTCCTGCGGTGCGTCCTTGGTGCCGCTCTCCGGCACGTCCGCATCCGACGGCCACTTTTCATTGGATGCCGACCCAGACGCGGTCGTGAATGCGGGTGTAGGGAGACGCGTCCGTGTTCGTGTCAATGTCCGCGAAGCGCCATGCCACCTCGCACCGTCCAGCGCGCCGAGACTCCCCTCGGGGGTCACCGCTTCGATGTCATCCTCTTCCGTCTCGTCGCCCTCGCGATCCGGGTCTCGCCCGTCGGGGCGCCCGCGTTGGCGTGGCCGCCGCCTGCCCGCCTTTCCTGCCACCCTTGCCGCCTCACATGCCCACTCCAACGTCTTGTGGCCGCTCATGAACTCGATCAGGTCGCGCGAGGGTGGGCTCGTGGGGGGTGCGAGCGGGGACGAGGGCATGTTGTCCCACAGGGACGCGTATGGGTCGTGGGGCTTCGTCGGCGTACGGGGCGGGGGGAGGCGCGATTCCGAACGGGTCGCGATGCGGTCGAGGGACGGCCGGGAGTGGGGCGGGGTGATTTTGCGGCGGGGTGTGTGGGCGTACGCGTGCGTGGACGGGCCAGAGAGGGAGGTGGAGAGCGTCCGCGTGTGCGTCCGAATGGGATGAGAGGCGGCAGGGGTCGAGGTGGATGCGGAGAGGGCAGGAGAGGAGGATGAGGCAAAGGGGAAGGGCACGGTGCGATGACCGTCTGCGGGCTGGGTCGCATGGTGCAGCTTGCGCTCCGTCTGGCGCTTGTTTTGGAACCAGATGGTGACCGACTTGATTTCCCTGCTTGTCCTCGTCAGTCGCGCGCAGTGGAAAGAGAGGGAGACGGACATGCTAGCTGCCTGTGCGACCGCCTCGCGTTCCTCGCGCGTCGGGTGGGAGGTCTGGTGGAAGAGCTGCTCGAGCATCATGAGCTGGACGCTGCTGAAGCGCTTGCGGGTGCGACGGGCAGCATCGTCCGAGGACAGGCTCGCGAGGGAGGACGTCCGGGAGAGCGTGGACTGCATGGACGGGAACAAGGCGGGGACGCGAATTTAAGTGGTCGCGGCATCCAAACGAACGCGCAGACGCGTATATCACGTGACCGTGTCTATCCTAGCTACGTCGTCTTGTCCTTGCCCCTCGGGCGCTCCTTGACCACCATCCTGTTCGTCGTCGGGCCCGGCTTGCGCGTGCGCGTGCCCTTGGTGCCCCAGCCCCATATCGACACCGGGTGCTTGTTCGACTTGGACTTGCCCCGCCCACCTCCGTGCGGGTGGTCGCACCTGGCACACCGTCAGCGAGAGCATCCTGCACACGGACAGACGTACGCGTTCATCGCGACACCGCGCACGCGGGGTCGCCACCCGAGCCATCGGTTTCTCCCCGCCTTGCCCAACTTGCGGTCGTCCCACAGCGGGTTGCTCACCTTGCCGATGCTCGCCACACAGCCCGACAGCACCTTGCGTACCTCGCCGCTCTGGAGTCGGATGTGACTGTATCGGCCGTTCTCCTCGTGGTGCACGACCTGCGCAAACGTCCCTGCAGAGCGCACGAGAATCGCCTTGCCAAGCGGGTCGAGCGAGATGTTGTGTACCATCGTGCCCGTCGGAATGAGCTTGATGGGAACGCAGTTGCCCAGCTTGATGATCGCTCCGCGGAGAATGCCAATGAGCAGCGCGTCCGACGTCGACTGGTCCTTGCCGCCCTGCACAATCTCGTCCACCGACAGCATCCTTTCCCCGTCTTGGTCTCCTGTTCCGCCCCCGTCGCTGCGAGCGGACTGGACCAGCGACGCCGTCAGACCGGAACGATAGCTCTCCACGACGTCCCCCGCCCTCAGTCCCTCTGGTGCGAGGATGTACTTCCACTTGGCCTTCCCCTCCGCACTCGGATCCCGCGCCGTGACGAGCGCAATGTGCCCCGACCGACCTGGGTCATACTCGATCCTCACCACATCATACGGCCCGGGCTCCATCCTCGAGAAATCCACGATACGAATCCGCCTCCGGTGTCCCCCACCCCGAAAGCGCACGGTGATTCGCCCGGTCGAGTTCCGTCCACCCTTTTTGCGCAGGGCGGTGGTGAGGGCGCGAATGGGCCTCCCCTTGTAGAGATGTGCGTTGATGGGTCGTCGGAGGTGACGGATGCCGGGCGTGATGGGCTTGTAGGTTTTGAATTCGGTGACGACGGTGTCGTACGAGGCGATGGCCTCGCGCGTGGTGCGGGCGGCGTACGTTCTGGAGGGGGTCCATGTCGGTGCGAGGCCACGGAGGGACGCGCTCGTGCGGGCTGCGAGGCCCCGCGCGAGGAGGCTAGCACGCAGACCAAACATGTCGAGTAGTGAAAAACAGTTGTTTGCCCTGCACAAACAGACGCGCCTCCGCTCTCAACATGGTACGCTCGCACGAGCTCGCCCCCTTCCCGACGCGCTGACGGTCGTGTCCGATGGCCAGGCCGCCCAAATCACCGCAGGCTCGTCCGAGTTGCGGGACATCACCAAGATGGAGCGCATAGGTGCGTCTCTCTCGCACCGACCCACGCCCCATCGTCATCACGCCCCATATCCCAGGCGCGCACTCGCACATCCGCGGTCTCGGTCTCGACGACCGCCTCGAGCCGCGCGGAAACTCCCAGGGCATGGTTGGCCAGGGCAAAGCCCGCAAGGCGGCCGGCATGATCCTCAAGATGGTCCAGGACGGCCGGATCGCGGGACGCGCCATCTTGTTCGCCGGACCACCTTCGACCGGCAAGACCGCCATCGCGCTCGGTGCGTCGCTGTCGTGACGGCGCCGTTGAGCGTGCGTGCTGATCCCCTCCCGTGGTGTCTAGGCATGGCGCAGACGCTCGGGTCGGACGTCCCGTTCACGATGATCGCCGGCAGCGAGGTCTTTTCGCTCTCCATGTCCAAAACCGAGGCCCTCACGCAGGCCATCCGGAGAAGCATCGGCGTGCGCATCAAGGAGGAGACAGAGATCATCGAGGGCGAGATTGTCGAGATTCAGATCGACCGGAGTCTCACGGGGGTGCGTCTTTTCTGCTTGGTTATCTGGCCCGCTTGGGATGCGGAACGCCCCTCAAACAGCCTCGTCTCTTTCCGTAGGCGACCAAGACGGGAAAACTGACCATCAAGACGACGGACATGGAGACGATATACGACCTCGGAACTAAAATGATCGACGCGCTCTCAAAAGAAAAGGTGCTCGCCGGCGACGTCGTCGTGATCGACAAGACCTCGGGAAAAGTCTCAAAGCTCGGTCGCTCCTTTGCCCGTTCGAGAGACTATGATGCCATGGGTGCAGACGTACGTTGATGATGCTCCCCCTTTTCCGTCTGGTGTCATCCAAGTCCTTTTGGCAGACAAAATTCGTACAATGCCCAGAGGGGGAAGTACAAAAACGCAAAGAAGTCGTCCACACGGTCTCCCTCCACGAAATCGACGTCATCAACAGCAGAACGCAAGGCTTCCTCGCCCTCTTTGCCGGCGATACCGGTGAAATCAAACCCGAACTACGAGATCAGATAAACACCAAGGTCGCCGAATGGCGAGAGGAAGGCAAGGCGGAAATCATTCCTGGTGTCCGTACTTTATCCTCCTTGCATGTGCCCTTTCTTTTGCTGAAGGTTTTCTCGCAGGTCCTGTTCATCGACGAAGTTCACATGCTCGATATCGAGTGCTTTTCGTTCCTGAACCGAGCGCTGGAGAGCGAGCTGTCACCGTTGGTCATCATGGCATCCAACCGTGGCAAGTCTAGGATACGAGGGACCAACATGCGCAGTCCACACGGCCTGCCCGTAGACCTGCTCGACCGTGTCCTGATCGTCAGCACGAAACCATACACGGAAGACGAGATCCAGCAGATCATCCAGATTCGGTAAAACGCTCTCTTGTCCGACCTTGGTGTGTCTGACGTGGCCGGACCCTCTAGTTGTGAAGAAGAGGATGTGATGCTGACGGCGGACGCGTTGAACGTCTTGACGTCGATGGCAGGCTCGACGACGCTCCGTTACGCGCTCAACCTGATCTCGTGCGCCCAGGTGATCGCACGGAAACGCAAGGCGGACAAGGTCGAGGTTGAAGACCTCCGTCGGGCGTACGTGTACTTTATGGACGAAGACCGGAGCGTGCAGTGGCTCAAGGAGCAACAAGGCTCGCTCGTGTTTGAAGAGATTCCCGTCGGCGTCTCGGACGCGAACGGGGTGGGCGGGAACAGGGACGTGTCCATGGGGGAGGCGATGGAAACGTAGACGAGGCGGTGCTCTTGGGTCCTTGTCGTGCCCGATGTCTTAGACAGGGGGAATGGTGGCTGTGTGGACACAACGTTGCCTTGTGATAAAACTTTGGCTTTGACTCGACAAGTCAAAGATGCCTTTGCATCGTCTTTTACCCCACCAACTTCTCGTCCAAGTCTTGTATCCCTTCTCTTCCTCTATACTGAACGGTGTCAGCGTTCCCGTGAGTCCCTGAGGACGGTAATCTGTCAAAGCATATACTGCGGTAAGTGGTAATCGCTTGTGCACAACCGTCTTGTTCATCTTTCCTTAGTGATGCCAAGGGTCCGGTCCCGCAGGATTAACGGTATCGTATTTTCTTCCCATCCTGAAATTCTTGTCGTCATCATTCTGACAAGGATATTTGCAGGGGGATACTTCACCAATCGAATTACAACGGCAAGTAATCGGTTTCAGTGTCGTTTAACGCCCTCTTCACGATCTCTTCTCGCTCCGTTTGTGGCATCGAGCTTCGTCTCAGCATAGAAGGCGACCATGACTTCCCATCGTCAGCCTGGTGGAAAGCCCCGCTTGACTTGGAAGCACGTCCAGATCGCTTAGACCCAATGGCAAACGACTCCAATAGCGTGACTGGGGGGCTGCCGACCGTGTCGTACGCTGGGCGAGTAAAAAGACTGCCGCCCGTTCTGTTGACAACGTTCAACGGCCATGGTACTACCGACTCCTCGGCTCGGGCAGACATAATCCACATGGCCCAAATCCGTCTTGTGGTATTCGATGGGTGAGGCGGTATCGAGGGGGAAATGAACTGGGTGGTCGTCCTTGGTACAAGCTTTGGGGTGACCCGAGCCAGCGGTGGCTTTGATTCTCCCAACGTTTGTCGAGGGGCGACGGCCGGCCGTGCATGACAGGTTCTCTGGTTGGCGCTGGCGCCATGTTGGCTGCTACTATACAGGTAGGGGTCCGCGGGGTAGGCTGAAGCTATGGAGTAAGTATTTTTTTTCTTTGAGTGGAATGCGGGTTGCTGACGCGACGGTGTCAGTGTCTAGCTGTATTTTGGAAATAGTGGGTCATGACACTTACCCTAGTCACTCTGATGGCATACGTGGTACGCCTTCGTGGTACCGCCACCGGGTGTTTCCTTATCATAGATAGGGAATCAAGTCGACAAGCAAACCGGACTCTGCGGCGCGTACAATACGATGCGAAATTACGGCATGCGAGCGTTGGCGTAGAACCACCACTTGTATTGTCCAACGGAATATCTGGCGCGACCATTGTCAAATTCAGGTGTCAAGGGGACAATAGGCGACCAGAAGAAGCAGAGCACATCGACCCAACGCAAAGGGGCAAGTATCCCGGACGTTTCGCAAAGGCACAGAAACGTCCGGGATACTTGCCCCTTTGCGTTGGGTCGATGTGCTCTGCTTCTTCTGGTCGCCTATTGTCCCCTTGACACCTGAAGTCTATCTAACTCTAAAAAGCTGTTCTGGGTCTTGACGACCGATTCATCGGGTCAGCATGAGGCGCGTTAACCGTGTCAACCGACGCGCCATCTGGCAAGCGTGTAAGTGGGGATATAGTCTAAATGTAAGTTGACGGGTTCTTCAGGGGGTTTTAAATTGAATCTCGATACACCCTCTCAGGCTCGAGATTGAATTGAATCCTATCAAAGGGTGGTCAGAATGCCATTGGCGAAAACGTGTTTTCATTGTCAGAAAAAATGACAGCGTTGCTTTGTCCCGGAGCATCGGCCACGAAAGGTCTTCAGATGCAAGCCCGTTTCCGATATGGGTATCCGTCCACCACCACTAACTTGGGAAGGCTATACATGCCATTCTGGTTGACCGGCCCGCCTGTCATTTTCACGGGCATGCCATAACGCTCCCCATCTCTCCATTTCACATAGTCACAGGAAAAAGCTGCGGGAGCGCGCTTTGGCATACAGACACCGCCCTTAACGATACGGACAATGAGGTTTGATCGGATAGGTTGCTTTCAGGCCTACTAAATCCCCAGGTATAAGTTTGGCTGTTTGAACTTTCGTGCCTCTTCGAACTTCCTGCCTGCGTTGTCCCCCGCTTGCAATCTCTCCCCGGCCACCTTGCTCCTATCATCGTCGACTTCATGTTTTCGGAAGATCTCTACGGTCAATGGATCTCCCGTCGGGACACCTACGACCCTACCTATATTCCTTCGACCGGGTTCGTTGACACCACCGCTTACAGCCCCACACGCTTCCCCGATCCATGGATGCAGCGTACCCTCTCACAGCCCGCCACGTTCCCCAGCACAACCTTACCCTCCACCCGTTCGTACTCTACCGGCACCGAGGGCCCTGTCTATCCCACGGGGAACTACTACGGTCAGGGTACGACGTACCCCGCGACAAACACAGTATCGCCGGCCATCAACGTGAACAATGCCTACTACCAGCGGCCCCTCTATCCCTTTGCTGGGACGACCGTCAGCAACTCCACCGCTACACCGTCGGTGTCAAGTCAGCAAGCATGTGCTGGGTCGTCCGCGTCTCCGTGGCGGTCCCTTTCGCAGGCAGGCCCTGCGAGGGAGCAGCAGGACCGTCAGGAGACCGTAGGCGTGCCCCATGCAGGTCCCTCTGTGGATCCGTTGAGACGATGGAACGAGGTAAGTGTGAACGACCCGTCCTCGAGTGCGTTTCCGTTGGCTAATGACGCTTGACCAGAGAGGCGACGAGTACTATTTTTGTGAGGAATGCGGTCAATGGATTCTGTTGAGACGCAAGAAACATCATGCTAAAAAGCACGATCCCACGACGGGGGTGTATGCATGTCGCATTTGTGCCGCGCTTAGCGTTTATTGCCCGCCGTACGTGTGCGGTTTGCTGTCTCGGTCTCCTTGTGCTGATGGCATGTGTCTTAGTTTGTCCAGAAAGGACGCGTTGAAGAGGCACATCATAAAATGCCACCCCCAGTTCGTAGGACTGTTGAAGAACATCGGGCTCCGGCTCTTGCAACCTCTCAGGAAGGGCATCGACGACAACATCCAGGTGGTGCGAGACGCGATGTGTTCCCATTTATCGTTCGGCGGCCAATGAACCACAAAAGTATACCACTCATCTCACTGACTCGTCTCCCGTGAGCGCGTGTTTGTCAATCTCATCATGTATGACGACGAGCCTCCCATCACACCATGTACCGTACTACCACAACACTCGTGATATACCACAACACTGACTCAATGGGCCCCTTGACGTAAACCTGAATTTGTTCCTGCCGATCAACCTCGTTTACCCCCGCGACGTTCAGTTGGGCCCCCGAATCGCTTCGTTTTGCGCCAAAGGTGTCGTTCACGGGCGCACGCAGCGTCACTGAGCCTGTTTCCCTGGCCTGGTGCTCTTCTAGTGAATGTAGCCCGACGCTGCGCGGACGTTGTCGTTCGTTGACATGACCATGGGCGGGGGCCGCTCAATACGTACTGAAATCCGGTACCACCACAAAAAGGTTTTCCCGGCTGTGCCCCAACGTCGACATGCCCGCCTTGGTGTATAGTACACACAGCCTCAGGCAACCGGAATACGAGATACGTGTCTTCCCCCCCCCCCCCCCTGCCGATCCATGAACAAAGCCCCGAGTGGATGCACGCGCGCCGGGGTTAGCCTTGCGGCGAATTCGAGGCGGCGTCGGATTATTACCCGAGGGTGTCAGATGTGGCAAAGGGGCACCGAGCTCGATTCGAGACGACGTCCTGCAGGGGCTCCGCGTGCACCGCACACGTCCAAGTCATACATGGACCCACTGGTATCGCCACCGCTTGGGAGTGTATGTTGTGGTGGCGCGCCGGGTCAGCGTCGCGCCACTCCACAGCCGACCGGGACATGTAGGCTAAGAGACGTCACCGTTAATGCAAGTCGTTCATTCGTGTGGAAGATCCATGACGTCACGCGTACCTTGACGCGCGCCTCGGCGGCTAGCCAGGGGGGGGGGGGAAACGCCGTGTCCGTGCGCGCTTTGAGGCACGTTCCCCGCTGGCTACCTGACACGATGCGGAGATCCCGAATTCCGGCGCGAGTCAAAGGCATGAATGGACCGACCGAAAGAAAGAAAAAAAAAAAAAGTTTCCACCCTATGAACCTCACCAAATCGAAGCATACTCCCTCCACGTGTTCTTTATTCGATTGACAGAAACCATTTGCACCCGGAAGCCCGTGTGACAACGGTGATTGTGTCGAGTGACCGACCCAAAAGGTGCTCATGATGAGTTGCCGTCCGGTGGACAATCGGTCGGGGCGTGATGTGTGCGAAAACCCTTGGGGCAACTCTGGGGCGCGATAGGCCTCCCGTCGCTGGAACCAGGAGCGCTGAGCAGCGACTCGTCGATGAGACAAGGCGAACGCGCGTGCAGGGTCTACGTGTCCGCCCTCACCTCGGGCCTCGAGGGCCTTGAAGGGAAGGGAGAGAAGGTGATGCGCGCGCTCTCCCTGATGACAAGGTCGCCGTTGGTGGGCGACGACGTCGTGACTCACCTGCGGGAGGCGATGCGGTAGATCCGTCCGCCAGCTCCTCCGGGCGCTGACGACGAGCGCGACGAGGACCGGGCCACTCGACGCGGGCCCGGCGAGGGGGGAAGCGCACCACGCATGTCGTGTCTCGTTTACACCGAGAGCCGTGTTGCGTGTGATACACCCGCACGCGCCGACGGTGTGGACCGCCAGGGACCGCGAACGCCCAACTGCGAGAAGCGGCACTCTGCGTGTTGTCACCGCCACATTGTTCCGCGACGGAGACAGCGGCAATCAGATAGGAGTGTGACACCCAAACACCTGGCGCGTGGGACGAGGAGGGCGTCGCGGTGAACAGCGTCCGCCTACCCTTGCGAGGGGAAAACACGAGGCGGTAACTGAGACTCAGACAAGGAGTGATGTCACACCGTGGGGATGTATTGCTTGATATGGATAGGCATCGGGAACCACGATAGGGACGCGCGAAACTGCTTGGATACCGACCATCATTCGCACCCCACCCTGTACCGGTCTCACTACCCATTCTCGCCCAAGTACACCATTAGCACCACTCAGGCCGGCGTCTCAAGACCTCGTGAGCCGTGCGCAGCCGTTGGTGTGCTCACGTCCGTCACATTCATGCCCTATCCGCCGTCAACAACACCTATCGTCCACAATTGCTTGGAATATACGCCTGGTGCTGTGCTACGGGCACACCAACTAGCTCATACAGTGTGGTGTGCCATCCGCTACCACTCCCCCTTTCCCCTATGACTACTGCTGTTCTCTGCGAGACGCGGGTTCTCGAGAAGCCTTCTCCTTTCAAAGGTGTCCGTGTTAGCACTTCACCACAGAAAGATGAAAAGCTCGGAGAGGCTTAACCTCACGATATGATACCCTCTTTTCCCCAAACTTATGTCAGATTGTACAGTCTCGAGGTCAATGTCTCGAGCGAATATCTCCGGCCAAACGGCGTCCTGGGGAGCGCGCGACAGGTCGTTGGTGCCAGAGAATTTAAACGTCGTTGGTTCGCTTCGCGCTCGGGTCATCGCAACACCTTGGGCTCAGGTTTTTCGCGGCTGGTTCCGATCGCGCAGTAGGCAAAAACGAGAAAGCTGTTCATATGCATGGCTTCGGCCGGGTCTTTACTGTGCACGCAGATAAATAGAAATCTGCCACTGATGACCGGGCTATGGGGTCGTACGACGTGGAAACATGAGACGCTGCTGTGATGCTGACTCGGAGCCGAAATGACAGTGTCTTGGTAGCATAAGACGGTACTTACGGTGTGAGAAGTAATAACTATCCAAACCGTTGCTTGGCGAGTTGCTGAAACATGTCCATCGTTGCCTTGTCCTTTTCTCGCATCGCAGCCGCACGCTCACGGGCTGTCGCTACCTTGTCCTCTCGGCCCGCAGCACGTTTCTCTTCAAAGCGTTTGCGGGCAGCGTCTCGCCGCGCTATGCTATCAGAGTAGTCAGTAGCCAGCTTGGCGAGGAACAAAATACGCGCTGGTCATTGAAACTGTCTCCGCCCCCAAGCAGTGTCGATTCGTCTGCTTCATAACCATCGTCGCCTTTCTCGCGAAACGCGCGATCGCCCTCGCGACGCGCCCGCTTCTTCTCCAGCATCCCCTCCCGACCTACTTCTTTCGGACCGACCATGTCCTCCACACGTTCCTTTGCCTCTGCACGATCTCGCTTTCGTTTGAAGTCGCGCTCAGAGGCCTGCTGCTCCGACGCTGCTTCTTTTGCAAGGACGATGTCCGACGCGGACGGGAGAGTGGGTCCGATAACACGACCGCCACCGGTGCTACTATGAGCGTGCCCGCTGTCTTCCCCAGAAGGGCGATATGTAGCTGAACCAACTTCCTCGCGTGCGGCGCGCAATGCCTTCACGTCCGCGCTCGAGGCTTTGGACGCAAATGACCACTTGTAGGCGGTCTGATTGGTGGCGGAGCCAGCTATCGCCGCTGCATCGTAGTATAACCGCTCTGTTCGAACGCGTCAGCGAGACAAACGCGGGTCATTTCAGCGAGGCGAGATATGATCCCAACGGACGCACTCGACAGTCTCCCCTTGTTCCACGCCCGAACGAACTTGCGAAAGTAGCTGTCAGTTGGGACGGGGGCGATCGTCACCACCTCACGTCAACGATTCCAAAGGGGAGAACGGGAGCGATGGCGCATGCCCACCTCCGTGCTCTCTCGCTCGAGAGCTCATCAAAGTACTATCGCGTTCCTGGCTTAGTGTACTGACAGCGTCGTAGAGGCACATGCGCGTGACGGACCTTGTCTTTCTCATCCTTGAGCCATACTCTGAATTCCGTGTTTTTAAGAAAGTAATCAGACTCGGAGATGGGGGAGACACCGTCTGGGAGGGACACGTCGCGCGGCGAGCGGTCGCGGGTGGAAGGCATGACAAGCCCCGCGTTGTTTGGCCATGTTACTTCTAAAGGCTTCAAATCTGAGCTTATTATACCCGTCTCCATGATAAGCCAGTCGCTGAACCGAACCGAACATGAGCATCATCCCTCTCGACCACGAAGATGATAGACGCCCCAGCCAACTATCGTGCCATTCCTTCCCCGCAGGACCACTTGTCTGACACCAACGAAGCCGGCGTCAGCGGAGATCCACTCGATATCCACACGACAACAGAATGGATCTCGTCCGACACTCTGACCAGGTGCACGTACTACCTTTTGGGCTGCGCCATCCTACTCCCATGGAACGGTAACATTTCTTGCTCAGCTCGTCCTACCACGCATTCTCATATTCACTCAGCTTTGGTTAGCGGCACGCCGTTTTTCTTGTCCCGACTGGCCCATACCCACTTTTATCCGACCTTTAGCTCGTACTTGTCCAGCGTGTTTACCATCACCAAACTACTGTTCTTATTTTACTGCACCATCACTTCAAAGCAGGTCCGTAGATCTCACTTGAATGGCTGCAGCAACGTTTGCTCACGTCGAAGATATGCATCCAGTCATCCCCGTCCCGCCGCATATTCGCGTCCATCATCGCGGCGATCCTCCTTGTCGTCTCTCTATGTCTCAGCACATTCTTTCGAACCACACCGCCCACGTTCTTTTCCTTTGTTCTCTTCAATGCAGCCTCTCTGGCCATCACGAGCAGCTACTTGTGCGCAGCCGCCTACGCCAGGGCCGCGCTCCTCGGTCCATCGTACCTTCAAAGCATGCTGTCGGGACAAGCAGCCATCGCCGTCGTTATCAGCGCTGTACAGGTTGTCAGTGCGGTCGTCTCCCTTTGGAGCTTGTGTACGGTCACGGAAGTGATCGAGAGCCCTGGTAATGCAGAGGAGATGGCTGCACAGATCTTCTTTGGCGTCTCCGCCTTGTTCCTTTGCGTCACGTTGGCCGTCTACACGTGGTTGGCGAAGCAGATTCCTCATGGCTTAGGCACTGGTACGCCGAAGCGAAACCACGACGACGAAAACATGGATGAACTCACCGGGCTCATCGCGGGTGTCGACCACCGAAGGACCCCAACGGTGGCACACGCACGTGTCTATCAGATCTTCAAAGAAAACTGGATTGTCATGCTCTCCATCGCATATGTATACACAGTCACTCTGGTCGGTCCCAACTCCTCTGTAATCCTCTTGGCCTGACGGACTTTTTTTTATCCAGGCTGTGTATCCTGCGATCACGGTTCGCGTGCAATCTGTGAATCCAGCCATCTCTCCGTTACTTTTCAGTGCGATCCACTTTTTAGTCTTCAACGTCGGTGATCTTGCTGGCCGACATACCTGTTCGTCCCCTCGCTTTGCTGCCTGGTCTGCCAACAGAATATCGTCCATATCACTCATGCGCACGCTGTTTATACCCCTGATTCTTTTCTGTAACGTCCACCGACCTATGACAACGCCTGGGCATTCAATGGCTCCACACATCAATTCTGATATCGCCTTCATGATCATTCTGTTCGCGATGGGATACACCAATGGCTTTGTCGCATGTTTAGGCATGCTTTCGGTGTCCTCCCTCGAGCATAACCCTAGATTAGCGGGACGGGCCGAGGACGTCGATGTCGCGGCAGCGCTTGGCGGCACGTTCATGATGGTCGGACTCGCTTCTGGAGCACTCTCCAGCTTCGTCGTGGAGGCTATGGTGTAATGTTTGCCACTTTGGACGTTGCCCAGGTGCGCGAGCAAAAAGGCCGCCTGACCCTATTTTTCGGAGAGCCAAACGCGCTCACTGAATGTTACCGGACTTTTGGTACGTTGCCGGAAGGGAGATGAAAAAGACAAACACCCCATTGTTTGGATCGATGTGGGAGACTTGGGGGTGTGCTATTTAAAGAGTTTTTTTTAGATGGGCTCATTGGCGATGTAGATGTAAGATTTATCAAGGGATTTTGCGTCGACTGGACGTGTTCTATCATAGGAACCGTTCGGGGTGTTCGAAGTCGTCACATGGTGGAGCCCCGAACGGGCTGTGGGCTAGTGTGTTTTGGCAACCCAAGTTATCGTTATCGCGGTCTCTGAGCGCCAGCTGGAGGTGCGCGAAGGGCGACGTTATGACTTGGTGCCATGTAGTCGAGGCAATACCGGTTAGCTCCAGATAACCAGGCTGCCCGGGATCCACCGGGTTGCGGGGGAAGCTGATTGACTGCTGAAATCATTCAGGAAGCAGTCGGGCATCACGGCGGCACTGATGCTGCGCTGAGAGACATGAAGCCACGGGAATAGCCCCGAACGGCGTACTCCCGGGCACTCAAGAGCCAGCCGACAGCCATGAATAGTTCACCGCGCGCAGTTCTCTCTCCCAGATGGTTTGGTGCGGTA
This sequence comes from Boletellus ananas, assembly GCA_038089895.1. NCBI lineage: Eukaryota > Fungi > Basidiomycota > Agaricomycetes > Boletales > Boletaceae > Boletellus > Boletellus ananas. The sequence continues at coordinate 5,645 of JBBPLS010000281.1, read as the reverse complement.
TACAAATATAGCTAATACAAGGGTCTGAGACGGCGTGTCCGCCATACTTGACTGCTACGGCATCGCGAAATTTAGAGTCGAGATGTGAAGACGAACCGTTGAAAACGGGCTCATAAGCGAAGACCAAGGACACCAAACCGTCCGTTCCGTGGGGAGCGTGCCTGACAGGGACAGACTCGGAGGGCAGGTATAGCCTGGGTGTCAGGCTTTGACCGCTCGCGGCTTCTAAATTGATCAAGTTAGATGCAACATATCTACCAAATGCTGACTGAGCTCAAGTTCATTTACACAGAGCTAATCGGTCGACGCCACTGACGACTAATTATAGTCCCGAATGCACCCCCGCTGTTGTTCGTAAACCAGCTTTGAAAGCGCGGGATTCCTCCGATGAGCCCTGTCAGCGCTGAGGAATTCGTAACGCTCACCTGGTGCTGGTAGGGCAGGACAGGAAGAGAGGGATAGGTGCGGTAGGTGACTGAGGTCACAGTTCCGTACGTCCATCTACCACCTCTGCACGTCGCCCAAAAGGGTTCTGAGTTCTGATAGCTGGAGTCATACAGTCAAGAACTTTCCCGCGGAAAGTGTGGCGGGCATCTCCATGGCATTATCGACACCCCCAAGTCATTGCACTAATTTGGCGAGGAATCTTACCAAGGACATAGCTTAGCAATGACCAGATGAACTGACGGGGCCACCTGGAGAGACACTGGCAACCATCAAGTGACTGTGGCTGTTGACAGCCCCATACGCTTCGTGTCACTGTACTCCGGTGCCGAGGGTGACAGCTGCACCGGGCCTACACGGAGTATCAAAAGTATGGCTAGACGTCGAACCACCATACCCTGGTATATCTTGTTGGGAGGGGCCCCGGGGCATGAACTCCCGACGTCTTCCACGGTGTGCGCGTCCACGCCAATGACCGGGATGCTCCCCCGTCCATATGTACCTATGGTGATAGTATGCATCAACGGTGTCATCCGGGAACATGAATATCTCCAAATTCGCATCGATCTGGAAATGGACGAGCGCCAGTTATCACTGTACCAGTTTGCAAGGACTGCAGTATAGCTCAACAGGTCCGAAGGCGAGGCAGCGGGGAGTGGGTAGACGAGTGGGTTGGAGACCCGGGACTAGAGTTGCGCGAATGTAGAGGCAGATGGCTAGTAGGACTGACCGCAGGTGCGGAGAAAACCGAGCTACCAGCCTAGATGGTCGTTGGCACTAGGCACCCAAATGAGACATCTCAGAGCGCAGAGAGCAACTTTATTCCTCCCTGTATCCGAGCAGAAAAAGGAGACAAGGAGAGCAAGAGCGATCGTCAGTACGGTGTAGAACTCAGCACTACTCGAGTCGGTGGTCACATGACATTAGCAGAACTGATCGCCACTTGCCAGATCGAGGCGATGACGCGGAACACGCTCGTTTGAACGCGGAACTAGCACCAGCCCAATTAAGCCATCCTCTCGCGGTCGCCTTCTGTATCACGTCTCCTGGCTGTCCGGTGATTCAAAATTCGGGCTATGTTGGGATATAGTACAGCGGGCGCCGTCCCAATTTCCAGGCAATTGCTCAGATGCTCGGGTCTTGATTTTTATTTTATTTTAAATCTTGTGACTGGGCCCGTCCCCGTCGTGCACCATGGCTCAATTTCCCGCTATATACTTGAAGTTCTCATCGCTATGACTCATTCTGTAAGCAGGATGACAAGAAGGCACACACAGGCGAGAGCTGGGCCATACGGGGTGTGCGGCGGCCGGAGTCCATAGGTATAAGTTTCCACTGAACGCACAAGATCGATACCCAGGAAAGCTTCCCCCGATGTACTCCCGGTTACTGGAGCCTGTGGGCATCTCTGGGTATAGTGCCGCAGCATTCGCTGCTGTCCTTCTTATCATCGTAAGGTTGTCTCAGCCTTCCAAGGTAAGTACAGTCAGTGGACACTCCGAATTACCGACTCTCAACCTCACGAATTCGCCTCCCAAGCTTAATGCGATACCGACGGCCGGCTCAATCAGCTGGCTCGGCTCCTGGTGGGCTGGCTTCAAGTATGTCACCAATGCTGCTGAGGTCATCCAAGAAGGATACGAGAAGGCAAGTCTACCGTTCTTCGCATTCCGGGCCCGCTCATTCTGCACCTCAGCACAAGAGAGCACCCTTCAAGGTTGCGATGCTCCATCGGTGGATGGTCATTCTTAGCAGTCACGAACATATAGAGGAGCTGCGTCGAGCTCCTGATAACCTGATGTCTTTCGCGGACGGCCTGAATGATGTGGGTTGTTATTGTCTATTTAGTATACGATTGATCCAGGTTCAACTTTTCCCTCAGAAACTCCAGGTCGAGTACACGATGGGCCATGGAGTATATCGCAATCCCTATCACACTTCGGTCATGCGGTCACAACTGACTCGAAATATCGGGGAGTTGTATCCAGATATGAGGGATGAATTTATAACCGCCTTCGATGACATTCTCAGTATACAGGGCAGCGGTGAGGATCTTGACTCATTCGTGATGCCTAGTCATGAATCTTCGAATATCCAGAATGGAAGAGTGTCCCTGCTTTCCGCACTATACAGGAGGTGGTCTGCAGAACGACCAACAGACTGTTTGTTGGGCTTCCACTGTGTGAGCTAATCTGTCGTCTGTTCTTGCATCCGATTTTCACTGGTGTTGTCGTAGGTCGCGATCCCGATTGGATGGATCTTACCCTCAAGTATACACAATACATCATCAAAGGAGCGACGATCATAAAGCTGTTCCCCACCTTCCTCAAACCGTAGGTCGCCATTATCTTGTACGTGCCTGTGCAGTACTGGTTTCTAACGCGGTCGCAGTCTGGCTACCCAGTTGTTCACATATGTCATTCAAAGCAACAAGCGTGGAAGGAAGATTCTTAGACCAATAATTGAGGAACGACAAAGGCGCATCAGCGAATACGGGAATAAGTGGGCTGACAAACCTGTTGGTCAACCTGCTGCGAACAACAACATTTGCGCTCATTGTTGTTTATAGAATGACCTTCTCTCATGGCTGATGGAGGAGGCGGAGGGCCCAGAGCTGACAGTACAGGCGTTGACAGCACGCATGCTGACTTGCAACTTTGCCGGAATTCATGTGCGTGCATATGTCCTCCCCTCGTGCTCAGGCTCGCTCAGATCTGTTTCGGTGTTTTGCGTACTAGACGACTTCCACGGTATGCACTAAGTTTCACTGGTCCTTGCTCTGTCTGACAGCAACCACAGGCGTTCACCAACGCACTCTTTTTCCTCGCAGCAAATCCTCAGTACATCCGACCGCTCCGCGAGGAGGTTGAAGCTATCGTTGAAAAGGAGGGCTGGTCAGAGGCTGCGCTGCGCAAGTTGCCGAAAGTAGACAGCTTCCTGAGGGAGTCTATACGCATGCAAAGCTTCAGCGTTTGTACGTTACTCCCCATTCATCTGATACGTCCGCTCGTTGATAGTTTCGTGTCCCATGTAGTGAGTATGTTACGCGAGACACTGAAAGACCATACGCTCTCGGACGGCACGTTCTTACCTAGGGGTACAGTGATCGCAGGAGCCTCCCGGTGTGTACACTATGACGAAGAGTTCTATCCGAACGCGCATACGTTCGAACCATTCCGGTTTGCGGAGCTGCGCGAAGACGAGGGTACAAAGCACCAGCTGGTGTCGACAACACCAGAGTATTTGGCATTTGGGCATGGTCGACATGCGTGGTATGGTTCCCCGCCTCTGTCCACATCCAATGCAAGATCGTTGACGCTGTGTTCCAGTCCAGGGCGATTCTTTGCTGCCATCGAGCTCAAGTCGATGCTGGCTCATGTCGTGGTGACGTACGACGTCAAGTTTGAGGACAACGCAGCCCCAGTGCAGACGTATTACATTGGGGAGTCGATAGCGCCTGATTTGAAGGCGAATGTCATGTTCAGGAGGAGGATTATCTAGGTGGTGTTTTCTATGTAGTAAGTACGATAAGAGACGGTTTGGAGCGCTTGAAGTATGGTGGGCCTCGATCTGTAAAGGACCTCGTCAGATTTGGATGATCTGCACAATACAGTATGCTTGAGCACAAAAGACCTGATCGTTTGCTTGTCATCCCTCAGTAGTGAAAGTATAGCTGTCTCTGTTCACCAGTCTGAAGTTTTTTGGGTTTCAATTGGTCTCACCACTGCAAAAAGTAAAAACAATACTCAAAATTGTCCCTGATGTTATTAGGACTGAGACCAGAGTCTGCCACACTATTCTGCAGGACGCTTCTACATAGTGACAGGTGATGGACGCCAAGGGTTAGCTGTGACGCTGATCTTATTGACGCTACTAGCCTTTTCAGTGTCTGCTGAGGGACATACTGGTCTGCTTGACTGACAAGAACCACAGTCATTCACTAATTCCCTCTTCTACCTCGCACCAAATACTCGGCAACCACTCCGAGAGGTTGTAGCCATCAATGTGAAGGAGGGGGGCGGTCCAAGGCCTCACAGATATCTCAAATTCCAGGGCATAACGTCACAGCCACAATTGCCACTTTCCCATAAACAAGCGCACGCTCAAGCTCCTTGTTCTCCCGGCCCACACCACGTTTCTCTTCAAAGCGTGTGCGGGCAGCGTCTCGCCGCGCTATGTTATCAGAGTCGTCAGTAGCCAGCTTGGCGAGGAACAAAATACGTGCTGGTCATTGAAACTGTCTCCGCCCCCAAGCAGCGTCGATTCGTCTGCTTCGTAACCATCGTCGCCTTTCTCGCGAAACGCGCGATCGCCCTCGCGACGCGCCCGTTTCTTCTCCAGCATCCCCTCCCGACCTGCTTCTTTCGGACCGACCATGTCCTCCACACGTTCCTTTGCCTCTGCGCGATCCCGTTTTCGTTCGAGATCACGTTCAGAGGCTTGTTACTCCGACGCGGACGGGAGACGTACTATAGCTCACAAGGCAAGTGGTTTGGGCACATGTTTGAACCGGACAGCTTGACGTTCTCTAAATCCCAAAGCGTTACTGGTCCAGGCACTGGCACCGGTGACACGTTTTCAGAGCTACCATCGTGACGTGTTGATGTACCACCCGGGCCAGATAATCTGTCCTGAGCCCGGATCGCAAATATGGTCTGTACTAGTATCCGGGGTAAATCGGTCTTCAAGTTGGTCCTCCGTACGGATAGTAGGAATGGATTGCTGTCGGACGGCCGCTCTTTACAAAGTATCTTCAGTGCTGGTATAACGTAACCGGCATTTTGTCCTTTTCAAGTTTGCCTTGTATCTTCCCCTCCGAATTTCGCCTGCGCGTGACAATTGACGTGCGCAGTTACTCACTGTATACTCGGGGGACCGAGTCCGGCAGCAAACCACACATGAAGCCCATCTCTTGAAACGAACCCCAGAAAAGAGAGAGAGTGGTACGCGATGATTGCAGCCTATAAATTTAAATCCCAAGTATTCACAGTAGCACCTCACGAGATCATGACGCAGGGGAGCCTCTCAATGCTCCTCCAGCTACTCTACTCTATGGGCACCTCTGGAGGTGGTACCGTGGCATTCGCTGTGGCCCTTTTCATTGTCGTCAAGTTATCCCGTCCTTCCAGGGTAAGTATCACAACTAGAAACCTGACTGGCTAATTATGAATTCGACTCCCAACAGCTCGATGCGATACCCA
>JBBPLS010000280.1:0-29092 GCA_038089895.1 Boletellus ananas | reverse complement strand
GGCCGGCTTGTAGACGACACTACCGACGCAACCGACACACCCGACACACCCGACGCAGCCGCAATAGGCGTCGCAAAGATTTGTGTCTCTTAGGTTCCCACGCGTCGTGCATTAATTTTTTAGATTTCCGATCCTCCATACGTCCCTCCCACTTGGGGGAATCCGCACGCACGAGGTCCGTCGTTGCTTCCCACGTCTCGCGTCTTGAAGCTTGTGCGATGTTTGCTTTATTTGAAACGATATTTCCCTCGATCCCGCGCACGACATGTCTCCGTATGCTCTACGATATTGTACCTTCGATCGGGCGGGTTTCGTTGCTCTTGTCCGTGTTTGCTGGTTCGGGACTCGATACCTGGCGATGCATTTGACAGACGGCCATGATCCCCACGTTTCCCTTCCGTCAGGCTAGTCCTATGTGCTTCTCTTGTTTGCTCGCTATCTTCGCTGTACTATCACGTTAGGAACAACTATGACGTAGCTTGAATCTGTATTTGTACTTTGTCCAGTTTCATTTCTTTTCGTATTTCTTTGTCCCTTTTGTTTTTCAAGTTTTTGTTATAATAAAATATGAATGAACAGAGCCATTGAACATCTTTCTCGAACGTGGACCTCTGGGTGTTGATAAAGGCTCACTCATCAGAGAGGATAATATGTTCTTGTGAAAAACCCTGTCGTTCGGAATCACCCAACAAAACCTGCGCAAGACTCTAATGCCTTCCTAATGCAATACTACTGCTATCTGTCGTCAGCACGACTTACGAATAGGCCCTCAGGGGGGCTTGGCTCATTTATTACGCCTGTTTCCGCTGCAGACTCTTGGGTAGCGCTTTCTTCCACGGCAAGAACTCCCGTCCTTGCATATACGGTCGCAACACCTCGGGTATGACGAGGCCCTGTTTTTCCAAGCAGAACGACGGTTGGGTCGATCAGTCGGTCAATCACACAGAAAAGAGGGGAGGGGGGGGGTCAAAGACGTACGTCGGGCGTCTGATAATTCTCTGCGATGCAGCTCATCGTGCGCGTGGTGGCGCACAAGGTCCCGTTGAGCATGTGCACGTACACTTTGCGCTGCTGATCTTTCGACTTGAGACCACAGCGGATCTCGAGCCGCCTACTCTCTGTTCTTGGCGCATGCCACAATCATGATGGTGGGCAACCATGTGAGCACTAGGAACCGGAACGAAAAAAGGGACGCACGATAGTCGGTACAATTCGAGCACGACACTAGTTCCTTGTGTGCCCCCTGGAACGGGAACCACGCCTCCAGATCACACTTTTTCGATGCGGCAAGATTCAAGGCACCGCTGACAATCGCGACGACCCGATAAGGCAACCCGAGGCTCTGGTAAAACGCCTCGCTGTTGGCCAACATGGTCTCGAACGCTTTCCAGCTGTCCTCGGGTGTGGTGAGGACAAACTGTTCTATTTTCTCGAACTGGTGCACGCGGAAGATGCCCCACATGTCGCGACCGGCCGAGCCGGCTTCTTTCCGGAAACAAGTCGAGTACCCAGCATAGTATATCGGGAGTTGGCTCTTGGGGTCCTCGAACCACTCGTCGGCATGGAAGGCAGAGATGGGCTGTTCTGAGGTGGCGATGAGGTATTTTTCGTCTTCGTCGGCGATGACCTGCGACGACGCAATCGAATGAGATGCAGCCGATCGAGAAGGGGAGGATGGGAAATATGGGCAGATGTACCTTGTAAAGCTCCTCGTCAAACTGGCTGAGCTGGGCGGTCTTGCTCATGATATCCTTGTTGACTATGAACGGGGGCTGAATCTTCTTGTAGCCACGTTTCCGGAGGAAGTCAAGGGCATAGGAGATGAGTGCTTGGTTGAGATCGACACCGTCATTGGTGTAGAAGTAGCCCCTGTGTCCTGCTGTCTTTGCGCCTGAGCACGTTGAACTAAGTGAGAGGACAGAATGCAGGCGTGGGGACGGCGGAACCCACCTCGTTCTAGATCCATGGCATCTAGCCTGAGGAGGACTTCGTGATGAGGTATGATGTCCGTCCTTTTTTCGACCTGGGCGCTTGGACCGTCTGGATGCCATGTCCGTAGGGTCATGTTGTCGTCCTATCGCGGTTGATTGGAAGAACACGCTGCCGAGTGTGGGGGAACGCGCACCTCTGTCAAGCTGACGGGAACGTCCTTGGCTACTATGTTCCCGACGTTGCTCGCCCGCTGGCGCATGACCACCTCGTGTTCACGGGTCTCTTTCCTCTTGGCTTCTACCTCGGCATCGAGGAGCTTTTTCCGTGCGACGAGATCGTCTGCGGGTTCTTTAGCCTGCAGAGCGGAAATCGTGTCGTGAGATGGCGCGTGCTTTACGGTACACGTACATGCGCACCTTTTTCTTGGTGCCGATCTCTTTCTGGACTGCATTTACTTGTTTGTTGAGGGTGTTGAGCTCATAGTCCTCTGGAGGAGACAGTGAGCACGCGACAAGGTCGATCTCGACCTGGATTCCCTGGCGGACCAGATCTGTACGTACTCTTGACCCACTCGGCATACATCTCGATGACCTGATCGACGAGCTCGACGGGCTCGCCGCGTTTGCGTTGGGACTCGCGGATCTCTTCCGCGTCTCCGCCCTTGCTGTCTATGAAGCTCGTTACGTCGAGGGTCATGGTGCTCGAGATCAGTTGGGAGGCCGTGTCATGTTCGGTGGCGAGTCATGATGGTGGTGTTACGTAATCGGACATGTACCCTTGACTCGACCTGCAGCAAAGATGTCCGCGACGCTCGACGTGCCGGGGTCAGCGTTGTCGGGGAAACTGGACATTGTCCCCCTCCTCTTTTCTTCACTCGACCCGGTCTTGTGGACAATAGACAAGGCCAAGAACGGACGGACCCATGTGAGCAAACAAGCACAAATAGTTCACCGTGCGTCCACATGTGGAGCCGCGATATGCGCATATCTCGTCCATCCCCCTCCGCTCCAGTCATACGGACCCCCCCTTGTCCCATAGCCCGTGCTTGTCCTGTTGACCATGTTCCAGTTTTTACGGCGCGTGTCGGGCTCGCTGCTTCCTCGGCCTGACCGTCCGTGGAGAGAGGATGGTGATTGCCACGTTCCCTGTCGCACACCGTGTAACTCATCTTTCGATCCCGTCGTCCGCCAGCCACCTCCCTTGCTCCAACGATCGGTCGCAAACGCAGGTACAGCCTCACAGAACAAGATACTCGCCACTCCGTCTCCTCAGCAAAGAGAGCAAGGAACGCACTTGCACCGGATGTCGAATGTGACTCTGCCCCAGAGAAGGACGCCGAGAGAGATGTGGCACCCCTCGTCGAGGGACAGGACGTGAGGGAGGTCACGAAAGGTGTCGAGGAGGTCGATCTCGAGGATAGGGACCAGGCGGAGGATCCGTCATCAATACGGCCTGAAGGCGTTCCCCTTCCCGATTCGCCATCTGAGTCACCAGAACCCGAGACACCAGAAGCGGATGTGGTCGAGGAGTCCAATGCGGAGCAGCACACGGACGATGTCGACTCTGTCGCCTCTTCGTCGCCCCAGGATGATGTGGAGGGAGGGGGGGGTGTCGCAGAATCCAACACCGACACCCCGCCAGATGGACTTGCGCCGGCACAAGACCCCCTCATCGCAACGGTCGCTCTGGAGGTCAGTGCGTAATATTTCCCAGTCGCTGTTTCGGTCGCACGCCGGGTGGGCGTGCATGGTGGAGACTGGCCTGCGTTGTACCACTTTACCCGGATCACCCTATTTACGACTTACCATACGGATACCTGTCATCTGTTTATACGTACGCGGAGTAGCTGACACTTACCCTTTCACTAAATCCTAGTTGACCGCTCACAGGGTGGGTCGGTTGTGCCTCACGCCCTCCAAATCAAAGTTTCAAGCTTTGCAAGTGCCACCATGACCGTCTTCATCTTGAACTCGGTCCAGCGTCCTCGATTGACGGTATCGCCTCGTTAGACGTCCAATCAAATCGCTATCGAGCCAGCAGGACTACACGCGGCCGGATGTACCTTGACACGCAAGGCTGCGCAACATCATGCTGACCATTCCAGCACTCCGTCTCTGATTCACATTCTCAACGGGCCTGACGAACGGACAATTGCTTGCAATCGCTACGAACCCCCTCAAGCTCAACTCGTCGGCGTAGCCTTTCCGTCCGTATGACTTCCAGGCTCACACTGGCCACTGACGGACGAAAGGTCTGCCATGTTGACCCGGCATGTGCATACGGCGTGTTCCCTGATCCATGCCCGCGTTGATTCTTGGCTAGTTGCACGCGCATGTAAATGCAACTCCTGCCCCTGCACCGCGTTCACCAGCTGCTCTTATGCGTGGTCTCGGACGTTCGGATTCTATTATCACAACCCCCATCGACCCATTCATACTCACTCACACATTCTGATCGGCCAGGATTCCTGCAGAACACGCGTGTGGGTACGTGGGCTGTTCCTGCGTACATATAACGGGCGCTGCCCTTCCGCGCGCAGTTCCATCCCTTCCACGGTTCCATTCCGTTCCAGCCTTTCAGGGGTCTACATCGCATCCCCTCTCTTGGCCAGGCGGCATACTGACCGACGTCGCGGTCGTACCACTCTCTTCCCGGATTCCCATCACCATCGACCACCATTCCATTGGCACGGTCCAGGCTGCAAAGTGAGTCTGCCACGAAAAATCTATCCCCTAATCCCCGAGCCAACTGCGGTGAGCAGGGGCACAAGTGATTCTTTCGTTGATTCGCCGCTACAATCACGTACCCATAACTGTACAACATGCGCCGCCTGCTTGGTTTGAAGCACTCTTCAGACACCCACTCCTCTAGCGCCAAGGGCAAGGAACGACAACGGGATTCTACTTCTGCGTCCGTTTCCTCAGCTGACCCATCGTCCCTCCGCGCACCTATGGAGGTCCACGTCAGCACCGAGATTCATTCAGCACCTGACCATCAAGGGTTTCACCCCCTTGAAAGTACGGCGAGCCTTGAATCCTCTTCTTCTGCATCGTCTGCTTCTCGTCCACTCCCGCCTGAGATCCGTGTTCCCGCCCATCCCTACCCGTATTGGCAGGGTTATACCCATACCCCCTCTTCCTCGCAGAGTAGTCTAGAGTCCCCAGCGACCCCTTCGCACGTGTCATGGTTGGGTTTGACCAACACCTCTGGAAATCCCAACTCCGTCAGCAACAGTAGCAGAACCAATCTCAACTTAATTCCTGCCACTGTTCCCCAGCCCTCAGGCGGACCGTGGTCATCCAGTCATTCCTTCATTCAAGAACGATCATCTCCAAGTCCCAACTTCCCTCCACCACCACCGACGAACCCACCTCCCAATATCTCTACCCGTCCCAAACTTCTCCATCCCACAAAGAGTTCGCATTCACTCCGCGTTCCCGTTCAAGAATACTTCAACCAACAGCTTTCACCTATCGTCGAGCAGGATTATGTTTCCCCTGAGAGACGACCTTCATCGTTACCCAGTTCGGGTTATGACGGCGCAGGGACACGCTCTAGCACTGCACACACGGTGAGGACGAGTGCTGCGATGCTGACGCCCGTGAGTCCTGGGAACGATGGGTTTGGGACAGCAACCGTGACGCCTGTTAGCCCTGTCCCTATCACGCCTGTCTTAGTTAGCACGAGGGGAACACTACCCACCTCTCAAACGCAGGCCCAGACCCCAGTGACGCCGTCGTATCCGGGTGGTGTCGTGCCCTTTGCAAGGAGGAAAGAGGAGGAAGGGAATGACTCGCCCCGTAAGTTTCTTTCTTCTTTGCCTCGTCGTCTATACATGCCACGTAACGGCTGACTCTGCGAACTATGACACAGGGCCCTCTCCGGTCTCGACGTTCATCTTGAGGCCATTGAATCGGTCGATCAGTCTGTCGTCTACGCGGACGCACCAATCCAGCGTGTCTTCTGTTACACCTCCTGTCATCCCCCCGCTAGACCTCAAGCCAGAATTCAAAGGGCAAGCGTTCCTGACGACGCCAACGTCGCTCCATTCGCGTGGGCTCCTCGAAGTCGCGAGCCCACGTGACGATGACTCTGTTTCGGACCGGAGGGAGAGTTTCGTTACCGCTCGGACAGGGCCAGGGAGGGAGAGCAGGTACTCGCTTGGACAGGACGAGGTCTTTGTCGACGCGGAGGAAGGGTTCAGGCGCGATTCCAGCGGAACTATCCATCCGTTTGACACCCACCTTCTCGATGACACGACAGACACACCGCCTACACCGCCATCGCAACCAATACCTCAGGACACTCCGAAACCAGTCAAGCCGCCCATACCTGCACGTACGATCATCCACCCTCGCTCGGCCTCAAATTCGTCTTCCCTACCACCCTCCTACAACCATCCATCTGGGTCGCACAGCTCGGATAACCCACCCTTGCATATTCCACACCCACACCCACACCGTTCCACTTCTCCACCCGTCGTGCATGCCCCACGTTTAGGCTTGAGCGCACCGAGTCTGCAGGAACTCGGCACCTCCACCTCGGCATCCTCTTCTTTCATCGACCGACGTTTCGCGCCGTCATCTCTGTATCTCGCGCCGCCCTCGGAACGCGAAACAGCACGGCAAACAGGCAGCCGGTGGACGTTGCGCCCTGGGCACGTGGACACTGTAAAAGTACTATTCTGGCTTGGCTTCATCATGCCGTGGTGCTGGCTGTTCGGGGGCTGGCTTGTCTCTCCCAAGCCGCCACCGCCTTCGCGGGAGCATGTCGGTTTGGAATCAGGGCACGGCAATAAAGGGAACGTGCACAAGGGCCTCGATGGCGGACGGGCGCCGAGCCTCCTCCCGCTGCTGGGGGACAAGAGCAAGAGCGTGCAGAGCCTGGACACGACAAAGGTGTACCACGGCTATCCGTTCGTAGCGCCGTCGGTGTTGAGTCTGACGCCGCCACCGCCGCCATATCAGAGCCAGAGCCGGAATCAGAGTCGTCGGACGGTGGTAGTGCTGACGCCGAAGCCGGTCTCGCTGGGGGGACACAGGATGCGGAATCCGTACGTGAGACGGTGTCGCATTGCGGCGGCCGCGAGTGGGGTATTGCTGGTTGTTGCGTTTCTGGTCGCGCTCGTCGTCGTCGGGACGAGACACGGTGCCTAAGGCACGTCAGGGGGACAAGATCCGTTTTATTTTCGTGCCCCTTCACTTTTTTTACGAGCGAAAAGGCGTGTGCGAACGATGCCGGGGGGACATTTATTGACATGTTTTTATCCTTTACCTTTGTTTTTCTTTCTTTTCCGTTGCTCGATTGTTAGACGATTGTATACCCGACCGACTCCCTCTGCTCCCGCAAGCGTTTTGCGCTTCTCATACATACTTGAGTATTGGAGGCCATTACGGTCGTCTTATCAAGGACGTACGTCCCGCCTGGGCGTTGAAACCGATGTGACTGGCGTTGCGAGCAAAGCGACACAAATCGGACGTGGCCCGTCGAAAGCTGACAAGGCCTTGGTGCTCGCGCGACTCCGACGGTGGGCGGAGCAGCGACCGATGGGCCACAAGCATCCGCATCTTGTGACGCAGAGACGCTAAACTATTTGGTGTCGTCTCAAGCCCATCGACGGGTGTCTCCGGTCTATCTACGATAAGACATTTGTGATTGACAAGATGAAATAAACACGGCGTATCACTGGCAGTCGACTAGATCGCCATTGGAACTGTGCTGCTAACCCATCGCGTATAGTCGCGTGTCGAGTCCCCGGGCCCAGGAGCGCATCAGCTCAACTTCGGCGCCGCCGATGTCACCGTACGCTATGCCCACAGCGCGAGCGCGGAAGTCCATTCGGCGGGGTACAGTGCGAGATTTTCAGTCCCAGAGGGCACGCTTGGCTGACTCACATGCCACATCGCAGGGGGAAACGATCGCACGAGCACAAATCGAGGACCAACCAGCAGAGGCAGACGAAGACGCCCCCTCTGCACAGTTTGTGCGTCCTCGGCCGGCTCCGGAGTGCATCCAAGAACTCTGCGCGACTTGACGCGCCATCGTCCGTTGCTGCCCGACAACACGAACTGGGTGCGACATCGCTGCGGCCACGCCCCGATGCTTGCGGAGCTCCAGCCGATCCAAGCCATCAGTCACACCTCGCGTTCACTGAGCCAGACCTGTCACGCTCACCTGCACGATAAACGGCAGGTTCGGACAGCACCGGGCCCAGGGGAGCGTCCTGGTCCACGTATATTCTCCTCCGGACACCGTCCAGTTGAAACGTGATGGGACGTCCGGAGAGATAAGTGGAAAGAGACCGTTGACGGAGTTGCCCCACTCTCTGGTTCCTCCACTGGTCCCTCCCCATCTGGGCTCCTGCGTTCGTCTGGACATCTCGCGTTTCCGGGAGTATCGACATGAAAGACATCCCCCTGGACAAGGCAGAGCTCCTGTCAACGTTGCTAGAAGGGATCTTGTATGGTAAGACCAGCCAACGACGCATCCTAGGGATTTGAAAAGCATTACACAGCACACAGGCTTCTCATTGGTAATGTTCGGAGGAACGATATGGGTACTCGAGTTTCGGCGGTCCACCCAGAGCGTGAAGCGCAGCGTGCTTCCGGTCGCGTGCTTGTTGCTGTTGTCTAGCACCGTGGTGAGTATCCCTGTTCGTTCCCCCCCTGAATGACGACCGAACGGGGATTGGCTTCTGGGTCATGCAGCACCTTGTGATCGACATTATCAGGATCATGCAGGGACTGATATTGTACCGAGACGCCTACCCCGGAGGACCGATAGCGTATTTCTCAGCCGTCTCCCACTGGACATTTGTGTCAAAGAATTGTATATATGCTATACAAACCCTGATAGGAGACGGTGCCATGGTAAGCTGCGTCCCTTGTCGAACCGAACACCGTCCGCTGAGCGCATCGGCAGATTTATCGCTGTTATGTGGTATGGCAATCAAAGCCTGTCATGATCGTGCCTGTCATACTTTGGTGTGCGACTGCTGGCAAGTGTCTTGTACAATGTCGGGTGACTACGAATGACGACCGACCTCAAAGTAACCGGAATCGCGTGTCCACTTGTCGAATCGCAACTCACGTCCGAGAACAACATCTTCACGGAGATACTTTCGAAATGGATCAAGGCGTTTTACGGAACGGCGTTCACGACTAGCGTCTTGACGACCCGTGCGTATGCACGCCTCGATAGACATTGTGTGCGCTCTTCTGAATTATTGTAGTTCTGTTGGCATCCCGCATCTGGTATATCGACCAGAAATCCGTGAAGCTGCGTGGCCATACAGAGTCGCCACTGCGGGAAGTCCTGCACACCATTATCGATGCCGGAATGGTCTACTTTCTCACCCTTGTCCCATGGATGATCTGTTTTTCACTTCAATCCAACGGCCAATATGTGCTGCTCAACGTGGTCAGCCGTCGTGCCTCGTTCTGCTTGGGAGGATAGATTACACTGAGACATGCCCTTTGACCGTCAGATCGTACCCATCATCTCCATCGCCTTCTACATGATCATCCTTCGTATCGGGTTCTTTAGCATTCGGGAGAGCCTGTCGAGGAGCGGGAACCCACACAGCCATGCATCCACCACGAATATGAGTGCGATCCCCAGACCAAGAAACAAGAAAAAGATGAAGGTCCGCGTTGAGATATTGACGGAGAAAAGGGACGACGAAGGTCGTTGCGTCAGTGCGGTGACCGTTGGGAGTGAAAGGCACCGCAGGATCCTTGGTAAAATCGAGGCCGACGGTGTCGTTGCAGAGCCGGTATGATGCACGTTGGATCAGTGTACGAAAGCAGGCTCTCGTATGCCGATGTTTGACACGATAATCTTGTCCGTCTTTATGGCTCTATTGATGATTTTCTGCGGACACTGCAGGCGGTGTTGTTCTCTCCCACCTGTACCACCAACCAACGCTGCCCACGATGCAACTATCGAAAAAGGAAACATCCTGTGAGGACTGCCTCGCACAGGACACGCCAGCCCAGATGATGACTGAATCCCCTGCGCGAGGACCCCTCGTCTACGTCTGCAATGAAGATCACCATAAGGGTTGACCAAGAGAAAGAGTCGTTTCAGGTTCGTCTTGACCACAAGCGAAACATAATAATTCCCCAGCCCTACTCCAGGTCGACGCCGAACACTCAGACACCATCGGCACTCTCAAAGCAAAGATCCACGAGGCCAAGGGCTTCCCCGTCGAAGACCAAACCATCCTCTATTGCGGTATGCCCAATGTCCTTTGCTATTCTCCTCTCACATCCCCATGTCTACGCAATACATATAGCCAGGGTCCCCACCAATGAAATGACCCTAGAAGAGTCCCGGATCAGCGACAAGGGCTGGTTAATCGTCCTGTTACCAAAGGTTAGAACACGGGCGCTTTTTCTCTCGCATCGTTCAACTGGTTCCCGTCTCTGATTGTAGATTAGACCGCCCATGCCTGAGCCCACGCCCGTCGAAATTTCAGAATTCCGCCGCCCCGATGCACAAGACGAAGCTGCACCCTTCGAGACGGCACTCTCTGACCTCTCTTCGGAAGTTGCGTCCGCGCCCGCCCTCGCGACTACGCCTCCCCCTCTTGACTAGCCCGTCCCAGGCGGTGTAGCCCGTAGTGCCCGACTTCATCGATGAACCTATCACTGAAGTCTAGGTGAGGGGTGGCTCCAGGAGGGAGACAAGTCGAGGGAGTGACTCCTAGTTCTAGAATCGTAGGTTCAGCGATATCCTCGTGCGCAAGCGTATGACACGGCCTTTTGACGATCGAAATCATTATTTGACGCCCTGATCCTGGGGAGGGACGACGGACGGCCCTGGATGCTTGACCCCCGAGTCGGACAGGACCCCACGAACCATCGTGAAGCGCGTTCCCCACACAAGGATCGAGGAGGTATTCACACCCGTTTGTGTTAATAGCCACGGGTTATCACATCCGCTTAGCATGGACGCTACTTGTGGGGGGTCTCCGGTTCGAGTCCGGATTTGTCCATAATTTTTTACCAGTTGCGAGCAACCCCTGTGACCGCTTTCGCGGCACGAGCACCTGTGAGGTCCTCAAAAGTACGGTCCTCACACTATCGATCCTTTCTCTTACAAGTTATCGGTATTCTTCGTTGCCTATCAAACTTGGACGCTCCGTGAGGGTGCACCTCGGCTGTTTGATTCGGCGGGGGTATCTAGCAAGAGCTGTCCACGAGATTCTTCGGTGGCGCTTGCGAAACAGCTCACCAGGGTGTGCGATGATCAAAGCTTGAGTCGAGATCTTAAGAGGCGCAGTGGGGCATCGTGGACCCAATTCTTGCACAATAATACCCGTAGCGATCCCTACTACTTAGACTAGGCAAGCATGCGCAACATGGATGCTGGACGACAAACACACCATCTCGTTATCCCGCTGTTGTCGTGTCACTACCAACCTCCTATTAATTCTGCCTGTATCGCCTCGTCCTGCTCAGCGTCCGCAAACAAGATGGTGCTCACGGCAGGGCCTCGACCAGGCGTCGATGTCAGACCGAACGCGATGTCGATATCTGTCTCCCTTTCGTCCCCACCCAGAATATCGCGCGCATAAAGTTGGCGCAGGTTCAGAATATAGCGGGGTGCGAGCACCACCGCAGGTGTGTACGCAAACGCAGCCAGTGATTCAGACCCTTCGTCGGTCGGAATGTGGGTTGTGGCCGCCAGCAGGTCCACAAGCGCAAACAACAAAGTCCTGTTTCGAAATATCGCGAAGTCAGTTCTGTGGAATGAGATAATGCAAGTGAACGTACGAAACAAAGTACATCATACCTTCCCTCAGAAAGAGCCTGAGATAACGGTTCAATTCCAGCCGCCCTGTCGTTCTGTACATCTTCACCGACTCTCTGACAAAATTAACAGCAAGGAGCAAACACATTAATGTGCCAAGGGCGATCTGGACGGCATCTATGATTTCGAACCAAGTCACAGGAACTAGCTGCAAGCAAGTCAAATAATCGGACAGTGGGACGGCAGTGCCTATATCGACGTGGTGTATAAGTCATTATGTAGTTTACACGATATGACGCACCTAAAGGCTTATACCGAATAATCATATAAATCAAGGAAACTACATAGGTGACGACTTCAATGATGTATAATGTGAGAAGTACACCGAGGATGATCTTCGATTGACCATACAGTGCCCACACACGCTGGATCATCGCTACTGCATCAAACGATGTCATTTGTCTGCATCGAAGGGAACGTAGACTCTTACATTCTGCAGCACAAATAAAAATGACAGCACACCACGATCCAAAGAAAAAATATATGTCACCTTGGAAGTGACCATGATCAATGTCAACACCGAAACATTGGATTAATGTACTCACAGCTACGCGGTATGATTGTTTGATCGGAAATGTCATCAGTCAGTGCAGAGACGGGGATTTCATACGTACGTCTACCGCAGCAGAATCTGTAAGTGCAGATGCTAGTCGTGAATGGTACGAAATGTTACCTTTAGAGGATCAGGAAGAAAATATCTCTCGTCTTATATTGGGGCTCGATCAGCACAACAAGCCCGAGGAATCAAGTTTCGAGCATACAGATGACGTGAGTTCTGGGAAGATGGTCAGGGATCAATTGACATGCTCGGCATGCTTGGAAATACATTAAAAAGCACAGGCCAAAATAACGAATCTGGAAGTTTACAGTAATTAACCACCAGCCCAACTTGGTGTGACATCGTGAAATACATACGAGGACAAACAAGGCGGATATCCGTGTCCAGGGCTTGGTCTGTGGTCACATGAATTGAATGTATGACAACCAAGGAAGACGGCCCGCTGACCCAAATATATTCTACCTGCAAAACGGTCAATAATAAGCCGTAAAATTTGACATTGTGGGCGAACAAGTGCTCACCTCATCCAGAAGTGTGACAACTGGTGTCGAAGACTATCACATCGCATGAAAAGATATAGAGGTGGGTATCGCTTACTGTAATCATACACGGCAACGGAAATGGTCACAACTAGCAAGAGATCAGTAACTTAGGGCGTCGGTAAGGTGGGAAGACAGCGTACGAGCGACATAAACATTTGGTGGGACGCCTGTCATGGAAGCCATGGGCTAACTCCCTTGCTGTGTGGAGAACCCATCGTGGGTCGAGGCAGTGGAGTACTGTAAGCCAGCCTGTGGCGCTATTATTGCCTGCTTGGTTACAGGCTCTGCAAGAGACAGCCAAGATGTTCCCGACGCGCCCCGTCCTGTCCGCCCTGCCCGCCCCGCTCCCCCAGCCCTTCAAACGCGCAGCCCTTGGCCTCTTCCACGGAAAGACCATCCAGCACGGCAACAACGTCCCCCACTCGCTCAAAAAAACCCGCCGCACCTGGCTCCCCAACGTCCATGCCAAGACGCTCGTCTCGGAGCTCCTCCACAGGCGCATACAGGTCAAGGTCACCGCACGAGCGTTGAGGACGATACACAAGGTGCGTTTCCTCGCTCCCCTTGCTCGTTTGCCCGTTCGTGATCGCTCGGATATGTAGCACGGAGGCTTGGATCAGTATCTCCTCAACACTTCCCCTGCGCTCCTCGGAGACGAAGGGATGCGTCTCCGCCTGCTCGTCCGCGAGCAGTTCGACGCTCGGAACGCGCTCGAGGCACGACAAGCACAAAGGGCGGTCGAGCTCGCCACCAAGGAAGCCCAAGCCAAGGAAGCAGTGTCCAAAAAAGCCCAGAGACAAAAGGAGGAAAAGGCGCGGAAAATGGCAAGCAAGATGGAGGGCGGTTTGGTGAGAGGGCTGTTCGGCGGGTCTGGGTAGGAACACACTGATGAAGGCATTGGTGAGCTGGGGGGGTCGTGCGTCACGTATGAAAGTGGACTCACATCTGTTGCTGTATTATACCAACCGCGTAGACTAATTCCACAGGCTCGACCGCCTCTGGTGAAGAGACCAAGCAAGAGAGACTAGTGGTAAGTACTTTAGACGACTGGATAAACAGTCGAAACTATCGAAGCAGATAAAGGGAACGAAGACAGATGAATCTAATGATTAATAGTCTGCGATCTAACCCAAGTGCACTAGCCCAATATCATCCACACAAATGATTGACCCAAAGAATAAAGGAGAATTTTCAAGTTGATGAAAGAGTTGGGAACGACGCAGCATCCTAGTGGGATCATCCGACGGTCGGCGGACTGAGCACCTTTCGCCACCATGCCGCCCGCTCTGCCATCCCACTCAGAAGACGGCCACCTGTGTCAACTGCCGTCTCCTCGACGACATCGTCGCGCTGCGACCCGATCTTGCTCGTGAGCGACCGGGTCGAGTGTTTACTCCGCAGAGATCCCTGAAACGAGGGGTGCGAACGAAGCGAATGATATTCGCTCCCCAGTCCGTCTCCCTCGTCCATGCCCTCGTCCTGTGAGTCGGCGTACAGCGAATCGTCGTCCCCCTCGGCGTCTGCGAGGGTTGTCGTGGCGGGTCGAGTACCCCGGCCGTCGTCCTGAATGGCTGCGACGGGATCTGCCCCACACGAACTATGTTCGCCGTCGCCGTCGACCTCGACGAGGTATGTAAATGGTGTCACTTCGCTTGGCTGTGTTACAGGCACTGGATTGAACAATGCCTCGATCATCTTCTCCGTCCCCCTCGGATCGTTGATCGTGGGCAATTTGGCAATCTCAAACGGCCGGCGATGCTTCCTGACCGTCGCCGCGTGTCTAGCGTGCGGGCCAGTGTGATCATGACTCGGACCCCCGGTAGATACACCGGAGCCCGAGACGATGGAAGACGTGTCAGAACCCGAGGCTGCGACGATGTCGTCGGACGAGGAATCGGAAGAGGCGTGCCCGTAGAGATCCGAGACGCGTGGACGCGTACGAAAGATGTCCGACGACTGGAGCAAACCAGAAACCCCGGACAGAATCTCGTCTTTGGGAAGGGGAGGGGCCACGTATGTGAGTTCCCCCGCTGTATGTTCCAGGTGAACGGAAAGCTGTACCAGGTGTCAACTAGTGTCACGAGAGAGCGCATGGGAACAAGACCTTGAGTGTCGCGTTCGTCTTGCTTTTCCGGAGGAGATAACGACGGGTGACGATGCCAGCATCGACGTATTGCGCGAGATTAAGGTAGACGGTTCCGAGACGTGGGTTGCGGGGTGCGTCGGGGTCACCGTGGATCACGCGCTAGGTGAGTGGGCCTATGAGTGTGCATTGGGCCACACAGAAAGAGCGGCGGACACACCTGCAAGACGACGAACTTGGCTAGACAGTCACCCAGGTTGCCATGGTCCCTGCCCACGCTCATCTGAACCACAAATTTCAACGTTTTTTCCCAGACGACATCATGTTCCATGAGTTTGACGAACGACGTGACACCCTTGGCGGGGGAGTAACGAAGTTTCGCTGGAGTCTGCGGGCAGTGGGAGGTGTCGCTGTGAGGAGGGGAGGGGATCCCCGTGTCCTGCGCGAGGACTGGACTCTGGGCTGATCCCTGTCGTGACCAGTCTGCTGAAAGATAGTCGGGAGGGTTGTGGAAATGCCCATTGAGGTGCGATGACGCGGGGGACATTGATAAAGCGCTGCTCACGCTCGCGATGGATGACGTGCCACTCACGCTGCGTACCACAGGCGACGACGAGAAATGATTGCCAGACACCACCACCGCGGGGATGGGTAAGGGCCGGGTGGGGACACTCTGGCTGGCCGAGGTGAGATGGTCATTCGAATGCGAGTGCGTGGAGCTGCTGTGCGCATCCGAAACGGAGGCCGCGTCGAAAATGGACGCGTTGTCGGTGTCGCTGCGGTTCGTCGTCGGCGCTGGCGATTCCGTGACGGGACCGGGGCGGGCTCGCTCGCAGTGTTTGCCCTGGGCCTTTTTAGCCTTGACCCTGCCCAACAGGCTGATCCCCGAATGAGAGGTGACGCCCTTGACCTTCCATTTGAGGCCAAACTCGCCGTGGACAAGGGGAACGTTGCGGAGTTCGTGGAGGGTGAGGGTGAGGGTGAACAGGGCATGTCTGGGGAGGAGGTGGGCAAAGTGGGCGCGGATGCCGCTGGTGGGCTGGTAATGGTGGGCTTGGTTGGGGCTGGCTGGACGGGGCGCTGAACCGGGAGAGGAAGATGCGAATACACCGAGGGAGGGGCTTGTCGGTCTGACCCTGGGGCTGGGTGGATCGGGGAGGAGGTTGAGACGGGCAGGGGGTGGCTTGGTGGGTTTGAGGGTGGACGAGCGATGCCGTGGAGAGTCCGCCATCGCGGGGGGAGGAGACTGGCGACACGATATCAATCAAGCAGGGATTCCATTCTTGAGCTTTGTCGGGGCAGGTGGTATGATGCTCAGTCCCCTCGCTTATTATCCTTGCGGCGTGGCAGCAGCGCATGGCAGCGCTTCCCCAAGTGTCACCACGCCAGCTAACCGGCAATGTCGCTCACAGACTTGCACGCCCGCCTGTCTCAAGTCTGCGAATCCATCCAGGCCTTTGGCGTGCCTCTCCAGCCGCCCGTGATCGACCCTTTGTCGTCTCCGCAATCCGACATGCAAGCCTTGCCTGGCCTCCGATATCTTCGCGAAGAGGTCAGGCGGGATTACGAGGCGCTGGACAAGGTAGCGTCGTTCCTTGTGCAATTCGCCTTCGTTGACGCCCCAATCGTTTAGTAGTGTCTCCGAAGGCACGCCGAACCCATCGCATTGTCCACTAACGCGCCGTATCTCTTTGCCGTGTGGGACGAGCTGATCCATGCGCGTCAACCTGTCGCTATCTACCGCATGTTTTCCATCGCCAGTGCAAAAGGCGGTGCAAAGACCAGGAAACTGCCACCTCGAGGGAAGAACGCCCCCAAGATCCAGACACGAACGGTCAAGGTAGATGTGGTCGCTGAAAACGGAGCAAGATGGGTGAGGGTCAACACGTAAGTAGTGGAACCAGAGAGCCAACGTGCCTCTTCCCAATGAATCACGCGGCACCCTAGGATCACGAATTCCCGTCTTATGGCGGAATTCCATGAGATCGATTCCTACCTGACCAGTGACGACGACGACGAACTGGGGCCCCGGCTTGCGCAGCCCGGGTGTGACAACTCAGTGTTGAGAATGGGGAGAAACCTCCTGGCTGCCGCAAAGGCTAACCCTATCTCGGCCTCCATTCCCGACTTGAACTCGACCATATCGAATCCTGATAGCTTATCGGTGACACCACGAGTCACGATCCGTTTGACTCGCCTTCACCTTCTCAGGGACGACTCGTCGGATCCTCGAATCAACGAGACCATCCGGTGCCTCCGCGACATGGGCATCGACGTCCAGCTTGGCGAATGGCCTTTCCCCCCTCCCATGCCGATCCAAAACATGCTCACAAGCTCTAGACTAGAGCCAACGACAAGCGTGAATTTGGACCTCTCCATGCTCGTCGCCCTTATATCTGACATCTCCCACTCGCCCTTGCCACGAACGAAAGAAGAAGCTCACGCTCGGTTTGTGCCGCCACAGAGCTATCTAGACTGGAAAAAAGGCAGGTCAAAGTCGTTCGCGCACCAAAACCAATCAGGTAGCCCATTGCTGTGTGACACGGAAAGCGGGGAGAACGAAGATACTTGGGAGTATTCAGGGCAGCACTCGCGCGCACTCGCTGCGCAAGCCGCACAGGAGATGGACAAAGGCATTCTCGAAGAGATACACAAACACTTGTCGGAAGTCCTCGGGAATCTGCCGATAGCGTCGTCGAGTGTAGCGTTCTGGACGACGAGCGAGGCACGTCACCGATGTCTTCAGATCGTGTCCAAGATAGGTGGGGAGAAGGAAAGGCGGCGGGCGGATGCGTTGCTGGGCTCGACGCTCTGTTCACGCATGCCATCTATTCCTACACCAATGTCACACCTGAACGGTTCTCGAGCGACGAATGATGCGAGGGTAGAAGTGACGTCTGCGATGCATGGTACGGAAGGAATAGTTCCTTTAGGTGCATACTGGGAACACTCCAGATACCCGGCCGGGTTCCTACCTCTTACACCCGTCCATATCTATCCCTCGATTCTACCGGCCGAGGAGAACGAGGACCGGCGGTCGAGTACAAGCTTTTTCGATGCGCTCGCACGAACATGCGCTGGAATCCTGTCCCACGAAGTCGATTCCATGTCTCAAGTCTCGGTTTCATCAGACCCTTTACCGGCCAACACCGAGGAAGCGCTTGAAGAAATCCCGCCTGCTGCGCGAACAAAGCTTCCAAAGTTGACCGCACACACTGCCAGGTCTATGCTCGCTGGCGCTTCGAGGAGGCACACAACGCTAACGACAAACAGAAGTAGCGTGAAAGCAGTGCTAAAGGAGATCCGAAGTGTCTGCGCGAAAGGTGGGTATGAGGCTGAGACGGGGAACGTCCGGAAAGCAGCACTGTGGACCCTTGATCCGCGCAGTCTGTCCGAATGTATGCGTTCTCAGTAGAAAGACCTGGTCTAGCCCCCATCCCCGTTATCATTTTTTTAAAAGTATGAAAGTCAGGAAGAAGAAGCGCTCTTCCTACCTACGGAGTCCGAGGTATCGTGAAATGGCCGCCGTATTCCGCTCTCTTGTTATTGCAACCCACTCGCTAACGAAATGCGAGTGCAGACACATTGCCAAGTAATGTACGACCTTGGTACGACCCTTCTCTGTCAAGTGCGCAGAGGGGTGAAACAGATAGCATATGCTTGGGATAGCTTTCTTATGAAGAGCGGCAGCATTGCCATGGCACCGTTTTTTTTTTGGATGACGCCCCTCCGCTTGGTTTCTCTTTTCCAAAGCCTCGGAGAGAACAATAGTGACTCCTTGGAGCACGTGATGTCAACGTGAAGGGGTCCGTTGACGGAAGCCATGCTGTATACGCGGGTGTTTGGATGCACTGCATGAAACATGTCGCGATGGTGCTCTGTGTCGGAATGAAAGGAATTCAAAAAATCCAAATCTTATTGTACAGCTTGCGCGTCCTTGACCAGTGCCGAAAGGTACGACTAGCGTGACTTCTGCCAATTCAAAATGTTCACAGCTCTGTCACCGGCGACTCTCTAGGTCGGGATCGTTTACTTAGTAAGCACATCGGACTACCAGTAAGCTACGGTGTGTAATGACTCGGACAATTGAACGAAGTCCGGCCCAGTGTCAGCTTGACAGACAATCTCAGCGCTTCTCAAGCAGAGACCTCCCTACTGTCGTTCATGAGTTGACCGCAGACAGAGTCGAGTGCTCTCTGCTGGCGGAGCCGGATTGTCTTTTCGGTGTCCCTCCAACGAACCGTGACCGCTCTCGGCTTCCAACCCGAAATAGGCCGCGTAACACAACAACAAAACCCCCTTACTCGGGTCAAGCTTGGTGCCCGGTCACACGTGGCCCCTGGCCTCTGACAATGGTTTTGTATCAGCCATAGGACAGCCTTATTGTGTAGAGCCACTCCGTGTTCACGCAAAGGTATCTCGATGAGATTTCGTCCCGCCGAGCTCTTGTTCCCCGAGTCGCTGTCCTAGTTTCTCGCTGGTCGACTGCAAGGCAGGTAAGAGGTATCTGGGTTTAGGAAGGTCGCCGAGGTTTCTGCCGTCATCACCGAGGACACGCTGACACTTCTACGGTTTTTTGAAGACCTGACTTGCATTGCGCCCACGTGAATAGTTTCATTTCAGCGAACAACGTGGATTGGTGATGGCTTAATTCAGCGCCACATCTTGTGACCCTTTCTGGAACCCGATGGATGGTGAGGAAGCGCCTGTGTGGTATAACCGGAGGTATCACTGCTCCCCCGATGATATCGGTCGCAGCATTCTCAAGGCGACTATAGGCGAGCTGAAGGCTCTCCTTGTTCGAGCGAGGTACACGGATCATGGCAAGAACTGGTGGCCCTTGGAAAGGTCAGTTAATAGCGTTCCTCGGGCCGATGCCTTTTCACCAGCATCACCGCTTGCACTCGTGCCTTCCGATGCAAGCACCTTCCTCTCAACACTGCCCTATTGAAATGAAATACTTGGAATAAATATGCGCGGACGACCCCTTGACAGCGTTTCTTTTCCCATACCCCTTCCCCATTTTCTTCTCCTTCCTTATCCTGTCTCGGGCCTACAGGTTCATCTAATATACACTCTGAATATGGGTGCTGGGATCCCTCTTGACAAGGCAGAACTCTTGGGAACGCTACTAGAAGGGATGTTGTATGGTAAGTCCCGCGGTATAGTGAATTTTTGGAAGACTTAAGAGGCAAGGTTTTTCATTGCTGATGTTCGGAGGAACGATCTGGGTTCTGTTGTCTCGGCGGTCCACTCGTCAGGTGAATCGTTTCATGCTTACGGTAGCATGCTTGTTGATGTTGTGCAGCACAGTGGTGCGTCTTTCATTTTTGGTTACCCTGGACAAGCGTCGAGCGGAAATCGGCTTCTCTGGTGATACAGCACCTTGTAATCGACATCGCGAGGATTATGGAGGGCTTGATACTGTACCGAGGCGCCTACCCAGGAGGGCCGGTAGCATTTTTTGCCAAGGTGTCCCAATGGACGTTCGTGTCGAAAAACTGTGTGTATACAGTACAGTCGCTTATTGGAGATGGTGTCATCGTATGTTCGGTGTTCTTGTTAGATGACCCTCATCCGCTGACTACCTCGACAGCTTTACCGTTGCTACGTGGTGTGGGAATCCAGACTGGCCATGGTCGTGCCTGCCTTGCTTTGGGTAGCCGCCTGTGGTGAGTGTGCTGTATGTTTTTAGGGCAGCTGGAATCGATTATGATGAATCTTCAAGTCACTGGCATTGCATCGTCGGTGCAGTCGATGCATAACGGCTTCTTTGATGTGACCCTCGGACGATGGGTCATGGCGTTTTACGCAGCAACGTTTGCGACCAACATAGTGACGACCCGTACGTCCTCGCGTTCTTGTCGGGTGGCTGAGCGGTGTTTCTGAACCTTTGCACTCTCCCCCACACACGCCAGTTTTGTTAACCTGTCGTATCTGGTACGTCGGCAAAAAAGCTGCGGGGCTGCGTGGGGACAGAGAGTCCCCGCTGCGGCGAACGCTGCACATCATCATCGACGCTGGCGTTGTCTACAACCTCACCCTCCTTGCGGTGTGGATCTGCTTTGCGTGTCGTTCGTACGGGCAATTCATGGTTCAAGACATGGTCAGCCCCCGTCTTGACTCGCTCCTTGGCTCAACGCCAATGACTTTTATTTTACTCGTTGTCCTTTCCCTTGACTGTTTAGCTCGTGCCCATCATTGCGATCACGTTCTACACGGTGATCATTTGTATGGGGTTGGCGGACCATCCCGTGGACAGTCTTCTCCCACTCAGACACACGCCCCCTATCGACACCGGCGATTCTCGTTGCGGCACGGACCCGAGAAGAAGGCGAGTGCAAGTCCACGTTACGACGTGGACCGAGAACATGGTCGACCAAGGGCACAGTCACGACTATGGCCATCATCGTCACTATCGTCATCATCATCGACACCCACGGGTGGCAACGACGGGTCCAAACACTGGTACCGGTGGCAGCGATGGCGACGGCGACGAGGACGGTCGGACGCTGACCCCGACTCGGAGCGATATCAAATGCGAGGACGCTGGCGGCGATGCGGCGATGTCAACGTAGCCACCGGGGCACGAAAGGGGCTGCCTCTTGGGCAGTCTAGTGGATTCCAGGGATCAACAGGATAACTGCCAGGGTTTAGAGCGGGCCCCCGGTGAAACGGTGACAAGGAGGACGGGCTTTTTTACTTGCATACACGAGTAGGACACGACGCAAGATGCTGTATGGGGGTATGGTGAGATGTAGGGATAGGCGAGTTCTGCGTCCACGTAATGATGACCAGGAGTCAGTACAGCCAACGGCCCTACAGCATACAGGCATTTGATCGGACGCGGACGGAATCTGATTGTTTCTGATCGATGTCGACACGGATGCAGGATGGATGCCGAGGGTTCAAGTGAGTGTTATCATTTACCGTATGTTCTGTGGTAGCAGGGTCAAGGTTTCCCGACTCAGGACGTGCGCCGTCCTCTTCTGGGACCGCGATCGTCAAAGTAATCGCATTTGTCAACGTCCGCACCGAGGCGTTGGACGCTCAACGCCTTGCGTAGGAACACACTGGCTAGAGCTTGCGATCAAGGCCGAGGTGGAGAGAACATGTGGCAAGGTGGCCAAGACGTGATTCATATTTTGCCGGCCTCGGACGCTCTCTGCGACGAGCGGAGGCAGCGATGGGGCCGACGAGTCGGCGACGACGGGCTGTTCTCGCGATGATCGGGTCGACCCCACTGCGGGGCAGTGTCCCGTGATCGTGGGGTCCTTCCTTTTCGGTC
This sequence comes from Boletellus ananas, assembly GCA_038089895.1. Lineage (NCBI taxonomy): Eukaryota > Fungi > Basidiomycota > Agaricomycetes > Boletales > Boletaceae > Boletellus > Boletellus ananas. The sequence goes on along the minus strand of JBBPLS010000280.1, from coordinate 6,872 downwards.
ATCGCCACAATGTGTGTTATGTAATACGTGCGATGTCAGTCTCTCTCCAACACGCGCGACGCCTCGCATGAGCTCGTCCGCCCGGTCGCGAGTGATCTGTGCAGCCCACAGGGCACGTTGATCCCGTCCTCTTGCATCAATGGGGGCATCACGCACCCTTTAGAAGCCCCATGAAATTAAGCACTGCCCTGCTACCGGGAATGGGATGGCGAGGATAAAAGAGCCGAGAGCGCTCCGCCCCGTAAGCCCCTTCCCTCCACCCATACATCGCACGCAGACATGGACATCACGGGCATTCCCCTCGACAAGTCCGAGCTCGTTGCCACGATACTAGAAGGGACCTTGTACGGTAAGCACCCCTCCGCGATCGATACCGACACACGTCGACGACTGATCCCGCAAGGCTTCTCGCTGTTGATGTTCGGGGCGACGGTCTGGGTCCTCTTGTCTCGCTGGACAGCCCACAGAGTGAACCGCGTCATGCTCGTGGTGGCGTGCTTGTTCTTGGTGTGCAGCACAGCGGTGTGTTTCCCGATCGCTTTCTCGGGATGGTCATGAAATAGAGTCGGGTTCGACTGTAGCATTTCATCATCGATATCATGCGGATCATAGAGGCTTTGATCTCGAATCCCCCGGAAGGACCCAACGCATTTTTGGCGGACGTGGCCCAGTGGACGTTTGTGGCCAAGAACTACGTGTATGCTATCCAGACATTCATTGGGGACGGTGTCATCGTAAGCCTCGTCTCGCCATCGAACGAACGGTCTTGGGTTAATGCCATCGACAGTTGTACCGCTGTTACGTGGTATGGCAATCCAAGCTGGTCATGGCGTTGCCTCTCATTCTCTGGTGTGGCGCCGGCGGTAAGTGTGGCGTGTATTTTGGACCGACCGAGATTGGTGACGACGAGCGCCCAAGTTGCTGGCATCGGGGCTGCTGTGCATGCGTCGCAAGATCCACAATTCGACAAGGGCCTCGTACACTGGATCACCGCGTTTTACTCGACGACATTCACGACCAATGTCTTGACGACCAGTACGTACTGCCCGATGGATGCTGAACGGTGCTTCTGAAGCTTTTCCCCCACTACCAGGCCTGTTAGCGTGGCGGATATGGTACATCGACAGACGGACCAAAAGGATGCAGGGCCGCCAGTTGTCGCAGTTGCGGCAGGTGTTGCACATCGTCATCGATGCTGGCGTAATCTACAACGTCACGCTTGTCGCCGTGTGGATTTGCTTCTCGGTTCAAACAAGTGGTCAGTTTGTGGTTCTCGACATGGTCAGTTCCTCAGGCCTCGTGGTTTCGCCTGGTGACGTTTTCGTCACTGCCAGATCATGCCGATCATCTCAATCACGTTCTACATGGTGATCATCCGTGTCGGGTTGGCCGTCCGACCGAACCCACCGCCGAGTGCAGTCATCCCGCCCTGGCAGTCGAGTCCCAGCAGCCATTCCTACTCGAACCCGGGCAACCGGATGCAGATCCACATCGATACGCTCACCGACACCAAGGCAGAGGGTGGACAGCGACTGTCGATGAGTCCGATGGGTATCATGGACGCTGGAGAGTCGGGGCAGGATCGTGTTTGATGTCCGTACGAATTATTTTTATTGTTCTGCAACAGAGTGGATTGGCTGGCATGTGATTGCGCTGCCGGAGACACGTGGCACAGATGCGGAGGTGAGCCTGACGACGACGAGCTTGGACGGCCATGGCCACGTCCACCTGCCCGTACACGCCCACCTCGCCCGGCTGGCCCGCCCTCCACCCCCGCCCGCTGCGTCCCATCTGCGCACACCCCCGTCTCGACACCGCACAGACCCCCCCACTGCCCACCCCACCTAGACACCCCGTCTTTCACTCCACCGCCCATGGCGTTTACCGACTCAGCACCCATCTCGTCCCGGCTGCGTATCCCCGTCTCATACCGGACATCCCCCTCCCCGTGATACCCGCATACATCCCCGAGGAGTCCACCACCGAACGACAGGCCAAGGTCGGCGTGGTCGTGGAACAGATCCAGCAGACCCAGGACACGTACGCAGAGGGTAAACTCGCCGGACTGCCGAGCGCGAAGCTGCTCTGGAACTGCGTCAACCGCTACGTCTGCACGTCCACACGATCCGCCGCTCATCAGGCCGGCATCACGCTCTTTTTGGCGCACGCCAACGGATTCCACAAGGAGGTGAGCCGCTCGGTGTGCCCTCTGTACGACGACTCTCATCACACTCGGTGTGGGCCACGTAGACGTGGGAGACGATGATCCGGAGCTTGCTAGATGCACCTGCGGGCAGGATGATCGACGAGGTGTGGGCCTGGGATGCCGTCCAACATGGGGACGCGGCCGTCGTCAACGCCGAGAATCAAGGCGGCGTATGTGCGTCTCGTCGTTCGTCCGCGACGCCACACGGCTAATGGACCTGTTCAGTCGACTGGCTCGACAACTCCCGCGACATTGCCAATTTTTTGCTGCACTACCTGCCAGAGCGTGTGGAACCAACCGGGTTGCCCGTCCGACTCGCGCATCTGTCAGCGTCGGTGTCGAATGCCAGGCAAGAACGCGGTTATAGCACCCGCAAGCTCGTCGTCGTCGGCCACTCCTTTGGAGGATGCACCTCGTGAGCGATCCGGCATTCGTGATCCGCTCATTTATTCTAATTACCGTGCGCGCAGCCTGAGGGTGGCCTTTGACTTTCCGAAACTGTTCTCGTCATTCGTGCTGGTGGACCCTGTCATTTGCAGACCTCCTGTGGTCAGCCATAGCCACGCACCTGCCGCAGTACTCGCCGCGTTCACGCGACGTGATCGTTGGTCGTCTCGGTACGTGTCTCCCTCCATCGCCCGCGCAGAGGTCTGAATTCACGACAGGGAGGAAGCTATCCGGCTGCTCAGAAAGTCGCCCTTCTTTGGTGCCTGGCATCCAGACGTTCTGCAGCACTACGTCAATTATGCTCTTATCGACGACCCAGAGGGCGGTGTTACCCTCAAGATGGCCGCGTTACAGGAAGGACTTTCGTTTGCACACCGCACCCTGCCACGGGAGACGTGGGTGTTACTGGATCGGCTAGACGAAACCATTGCACTCCATTGGATCGTCCCCGCAAAATCGTACGTCATCTCACGTTCGGTCATACGATCTTTGGTTTTGTGACGCTGCACAGGGCGGCGAGTGAGCAGGCTATGTCTGAGAGGATGTGGCGCCGACCTGTCAATTCGACCAACGTCGTGTTTCACTTTGCGGGACACTTGGTATGTCAGACTAGCCGCATTGCTCACGATAAACCTTATGTATTTCTGGCGTGCAGATCGTCCAGGAGGCACCTCTCGAGCTCGGTATGTGGGGTCCATGCATCTGGTCGCCGTACGCTGAAGCACCATGACAGCGCGCAATATATCCAACTTTTTGGTGAGCAAGTGTGAATCCCAAAATTCAAAGGCGCACCTATGACGACCGAAGATGCGACTGTCAGACGTTGAACATGCGGGGGTAGTCGGTCACGGACCATAGATAAGCGTATACGCGCCGCAGCCTGTCGTATGTAAAAGAGATGACACGAGAGCGGCCTGTGATTGAGCGTCTACGGTACAGCCCGGCCACCGCTTTCTTCTGGTAACTTGACTTTCGACAGGCGGACCATCAGACGGGCCTTTTGTTCGCATTCCCATCCTACCAAGTGCACCGCTAGTCAGTGCCAGAGCTGGGCGCTTCAAACCCTTTTCAACCTCGCCTTTTAACCGTCCCTTCCGACTGTGTGTGCCCTCGGTGTACTGGCGACTCCCCTCCGACGTGTAGTTCCTCCCGTGACGACCCTCGACATGAACGCAGATCTTGTTCCTTTTGATAGTTGGGTGCTGGCACCTTCTTCCGTCTTGCGACCGCGGTGCTCTGGTAGCAGCGGCGCTTCCGGGTTCACTCCGAGCTCGGTGCGCCTTGGATCGTCCTCGTGGCTCTCTCCCCTCGTCTCTCTCGTCGCATTCGCCGTGTTTCCTGCCGCCGTTTCTGCAGCACCGCCGCCTCTCAGGCCCCGCGCTGTCGCCGACGTCCTTAAAGAGGGGCTTTCTCGAAGAGATTCGAACAACTCGAGCAATGGGAGCATCAGCATGACCGTATGGGTGCGTGCACACAATTTCCTTGGCATGTCGTCCGCGCCGAGTGGACGCTGTGCTCACGTTGTCCTCGCGCTTCTTTCCCCCACGTTTTTTGGGCCATCATAGCTTCCTATTCTGGTCGTCACCGTCGTCTTTGCCCTCTTTTCGTTCTGCACTTGTGTCCGTCGGTGTGCAGCAAGCGATGCCGCTGCGACCGCAAACCGTCCTGGCACGACCCCTACTGCCAACGGCAATGCAGCAGGCACGACAACAACCCGGCCTCGTCGGCGACCTCAGCGGACACCGAGTCAGATATCCACCAAATCTTTGCCACCGTACATGAAGGAACCGGGAGAACAAGAACTTGTACTCTTTCGGTGCGTGTGGATCCATGCCTGGAATGACGCTTCATCACCAACGTTGTGCGAACACCTCTAGGGGTCCCGAGGAGTCAGAAGACGATCATGCACCGTCCCATCCAATGCCCATCCTCGCCGAGGACGACGAGGAGCACGCCGAGGCGCACAATGGCACGTTTGGTATCGCGCTCGATCGTATGGAATCGGTGGACACGATGGCAGATTCCTCAACGACGAATCTGATACGCAGGGCGTCGGCGTTGATCTTGAGGCCTCCTGAGCTGCATCATGCCACGATGCCTCACCATCATCGTCGGAGTGGGGATGCGAATAGCTTGGACTCTGTTGGTAGCGAGGCGGAACTCCTTGCACATCAACGGGCGATCTCTACGGATAGCCATCCTGATCCAAGGGGGGAAGCGCCGTCATATGCCGAGGCTGTGGTCGGGAGGTTGGCGACGGTTTCGCTCAACGATCCTGATCCCATCAATGATACCGCTTCCAACCTCGTCCTTCCTCCTCCTTCACACTCGGTAGACGCAACGGCTGGGAGGGGGCATTCACGATTCAGTTTCCTCTTGCACAACCCCTTCAGTTCACGTAATAATGCCAGCGAAGCCTCGTCGAATGCCAGCACACCACCAGATTCTACACGCTCCGAATCGCCTGCGCTGCATGCACAAGCTGGGTCTGCACTGTCGCGCTTTTCGTCCCGCGACTCGCACGAGACCCATCATTCGCGTACGCCATCAAGGAACGGGAATATCCCTCGTATACATTCGCGCTCCAACTCGAATCTTTTCCGTGCGTTCCGCTCGCACTCGCCAGGGCCACATCCAGGATCGTCGACGATCTCGCTCGACAGCATCTCCGCTCCGCTCACGCACACGGTCAAACGCGCCGAATTCCACGCTCCCAAGGGGGGCTTTCTAACTCCAGAACAAGTCAAATTGATCACGAGCCGAGAGGCGGTGGACAAGTTTGGGGTGCCGTATGGTCCTGATGCCATCGCTGCATATTCGTTGTCAAGGGATGGCCCACCGCCAGAGTTTGCGAGCGTGACGGGGGAGCATCAGGAGGAAGCCAGTGGGTCTGGTGGTGGGAGTGAGGCGGTTGTGGAGACGACTGCACAGACTGCGGGCATCCCGGGGTCGGGCACTGCTCCGCCACCACATCAAGCGGGCGCCGATGCCATGGCGCGCGAGTCGGACGGGGATGCGCGGGCGTACACGTTCGAGAGTGGGACCGGGGGGGTTGATGAACCACGTACTGCGCGACCACCGACGCCAACAACCGCACGGCCGTCGAGCCTATCCTCCAGGGCTGGAGGATCTGATGACTGGCGTGCTTGATTTCACCCATGCGCAGTAGGGGACTTTTTTTTGCATGGAAGTGGCTATCGTATCACGCTCGTAATGGACGCAGTTTCGACTTCTGATCTGACGACGTCTTTCGTGCACCTATTTATCTATTGTTTCTTTGCTGACGGATTGTATCTCTGACCGTGGTTCGAGGCGATGTTCGGCTTGGTTAACTGGTATAGTCTTTAGGGTAGATTACGGTTGCGTTTGAACCCAGAAAACCGCACCCACAGTCTTTCGCTTCGCTCCGAAGGATGGGACACGACAACGAGGACGCCGTCGGATGTCCTCGTGCCCGCGAACCGAGTATCTGCCCTCTTGCAAGGCGACGCCGCTGAGCGCACTGGATCGCATAGTAGCCCGGGGGAGATGTTTCCCCAGTCAGAGATGGAAGCGAGAAGAGAGGGAGCAGCGTGAGCGGGCTGAGCTTGTTTGTCGACACCGTGCTCCCTGTTTGTCTCTCCTCCGCACTACACGTTCCCACCCGTCTCCTCGTCGTCGTCAGCAGCGGCGACGACGACGGCCTCTTTCTCTCGCCGTTTTTGCCTTCTCACATGTCTGGAAAAGCACCCCCGCGTGGTCCCAGGGCGCTTTTGAGTTCGTTACCCACCCCCGCTCCCGTATCGCAGACGGCATCGGCACCTTCCACATCTACCTCGCCAGGCGGTTCCTCTAGCAAAATTGGTGCACATCCCCCAACCGGACCGCGCAGCTTGGTCAATGGTGCTTCTCCTCAGTCCCGAACGAAGCCTCTCGTCAACGGCTGTCCCCCTGCGTCGCCTACCCCCATTCATGCAACACCGGCACCAAGATCGTCGCAAAAGGTCGAGTCGGGGTGGTCCACGTCAGATGTGGGTCCCTTTTCTTGCAACCACCGGGTTGACGTTGATGCATCGTGCGACGTGCAGCCCCCAGGTGCGCCCTCCCAAGAGTCTTTGGTACCACTGCCGCCAAAGAAACCGCCCCCAGCGACGGTTGAGGACGGCATGCGGCCCCATGAGCCTGTCAAGATTGCGTTTGCATTGAACGTGCGGGCATCATTCTCAGAGTCGCGACCCCT